>JBBPUD010000600.1:0-14082 GCA_038094475.1 Phylloporus aff. rhodophaeus
TGACAAATCAAAAGCAAATGGGTAATGAGGGGCCGATGATCGGGCCGATGAGTGGTAGACAGTCGGCCAATCATCGGGCAGTCTTGTCTCCAAATTCCCAGGCAGGACACCCTTACGAAATCCCGCTCGACCCCGTGTCTGTTAGCCGATAATTCTGGATACGATTCGGTGGTATAATGTAGGTATACAATCCATACACAACACGTAGGGCAGGTACAAGAAAGTGATTCGGATATCCTAATCCTAAATAAAATAAGATTCATAGGTAAGTCAGAGGGGACTTCACATACCGTCAACGCAAGGATAACTACTAGCCCCTCAGAGATGCGCCATCGAGCAACATGTGACAGAACTCAAGCCGGGGAAACACGTTCAATCTTAGCAGACAAAGAAGCTGAGTAAAGTTTAGCAGGAAAGTAAGGGTAATGTCGATAAGGGTCAACCGTCCCATGTGGCGCTAAAAGCTGTCGCTGGACCGCAAACCAGACTTGACCGTTTTCTTCAAAAATATACTTGATGCATCCAGGAGTTGGGTTTCTGTCGTCTTGTGGGTAAAATAGGATGAGGCTATTGCCTACATGGGTTGAGCAACGGCTATAAACCACCCCTCCTGCCCGAAAGTGGGCACGGAACGCCAAGCGGCTGCTTGTTAGGGGACGGAGTTCATCTGGGACGGGCAGTTTGGCGGCAGGTGGGTGATCATCAGATAATACCAGCGGATCGTCTGGAATGTCACCTAAAATATGTTTTCTGAACAATTGACCAAGTTGTGTGATGGCGGGCGGAGACTCTGGTCTGAAAAGCCAGCGACGCAGCCTCGATGCTCGGATGAATGACTCTAGGCACGTTTTCTCCAGTTGACCTGGAGAAGCAATCAGCAATGATTGGACATCTTATTAGAGTACTTACCAGATAGATGGTTGTTGGGAAGACCTTGTAGGTGACCAATAAGGCGCTCGAAAGGAAAGCACCACCATGATCGTACAGGTCCGAAGAGGTGGAGGTGATTATAAATATGACACGCCATGTGTCCGTTCGGACGCGGCGCAACATTAGGAAGAACCTTCTGTAGGGAACCCAACCAGTTCAAGATACAAGACCGGTAAGCATTGACACGGGATTCTGTCATGACAGGGAAACAAGCAATGCGGATTGCCTGTACAAGTTCCATTGTGTGATCGAGAATGGTACGCAGTTGACCCGCGATCTCCCTAGATTGGTGCTGCGATGTCTCTCCCCATAAGCTCACAAGGGCCAATGGAATATAAACCGTGGCCATCGTGCGCCATTCATCAGCCTTCAGGGTACCAGCCTTTGCTTCACCAAAATTTGCTGGCACCGATCTGGACGACGAGGATCAGCAATTGGTGAAGTTATCCCAGGGTACCAACCTTAGCCACGATGGAGTATCGGTATCCCGCACGACATGTTGAATGTATTGCACGACTTCGTGACTCGATGTTTGAGCCTTTGGCCTTACTGCCATCGGTTTCATCTGGCGCTGTGTACACTTGTGGTAAGGCCCAGGCAAGCTAAGGAGTCACATACCCATTCGAGCAAGGCTTTGATCCAATGGGCTTTCAGAATTCTACCGTGGTGGCCAGTCGGTTCCAGACCGAGGCTAGTAGCAACATATCGGAGGGCGGCAGAGTTCTTTGCACTAAGCTTTCGTTCTAAATTTTCTAGGTGCCGAGCAACGCAAGAACCATCGTCTTCAACTAGACCATCAACTGACGCTAGTAGGAGAACATGGATACTTGCGACCTGTTTATACTCCTTCTCTGTAAGATTTGATTCACTATGAGCCAGAGTAGCGAAATCGTGAGTAAACGCCGGTTGAGATTCAGCCTCTGCTCGGGCTTGAGTTGCAGCTGCCTTCGTGAGCCCAAGGTTCTCCCGAAAGTGGAATTGGGCAAGCCCCTCCAACAAACAATGCATAGCGTCGACTACAAGTTGCCGTGCAGGGTCCCAGTACGGAAGACGCCAGAGGGGGGACCAGCGCACACCGTATTTGACAAATAGTCGATGTTGCTCAGCGGAAGAATGTGCATTTCTATACAGCTCGGCATGTCGACGCACCTCGGCCTTATCACGGAGTCCCCAGTCAGGATGTTCGATGTCTGTCCTTCCTAGGGTACTGAGGTGAAAACAGTGACAAGTGCTACAATAAAAGTGGCTTGTAGCAGCGGCAAGTTGGGCAGTCTTGCGCGCAGCTGGGAGATCACATACAACACATGCAATCGCCGACCGTGTAATGCGCTCGGTGTGATGCGCAGTACGGGAGAATTGAACACCTTTAGTCCAGCTTTCCAGCATATCGTCAATGAGGGGGTCGAGGAAGAAATTTATTTGATCGCCAGAGGGCTCGTTTGGACCAGGAATGATTCCTGCCAAATACATGTTTTCCGTCTTGTAACGCAGGTCGGGAGGAAGATTGAGACATGCACAAGATATGACTCCCAAGGAGGTCTTCGCGTTACGCTGCGAGTTCCCATCAATGTTGAAGAAGTCGACATTGAGGGAGAAAAGAAAGCGTCCCTCGCCCTTGCGATCGACAAACAAGGTCGAATCGCAAGGTCCCTCCAACGACCGAATGAATTCCGCATCCCAAATGTCCCTCACAATAGATGGAGGGTTCGCAATATCCTCCATCAATTTGTCACATGGTCGATCCATCAAGTCCTCAAGGTCCGGGCGGGCTAGAAGACCAGAAAGATAATCGTGGAAATGATGGTAGACGAAAGACTTGATGGGGCGTTTGCAACCATCGTCGGGATCATGGACAAGCAGGGTGTTGCAAGGTTCCTGGCCCGGGAACGGTTGATTAGTGCAACTGGAGGGATATGAAGAGACTACGTCATTGGCGTTCGTAGGTCTATAGGTACGGCTGCATTTGGGGCAAACCGCAAACGTAGTGGTACGTCCTTCCAGATCGAAACGTGACAATGCTGTCTTGATGGATTTAGGTACTTGCCCGAGTATGCGGTCCCGCAAGGTCGTAGCGTTGGAGTTGGCAATTCGAAAAGTAAGGCTAAGGATTATAGTTACAATCCCTAACAGCATATCGGCGGCCACGCGACTTAAGCCGAAAAATACAAAGCCGATTACACCGAGACAAAGTGAGACCTGCGAGAGCTCGTCGCAACGGTCGCTCACGCACCCAAAGTGGTGGGCTACAAACAGGCTCGTTACTGGATTACCCAACAAGAAAATAAAACCAGCCACTCACACGAATCATATTTCACGGGACCATTGTGATTATACGAGATCTCGCGGGGACCAAGGCGCTCCTCGAGCTCAGCGCACGCACGGAGAATGGAGTTTCTGCGAGAAATCACCGAGGGCACTTGTCGATTGACGGCAGATAAACGTTCTTTGATCATTTCCAAATTAGAACGTAGTTGATGCCGTGTCTCCGTGGAGGAGGAAGCCGAGGCCCGCCTGTCGATGGACTGGACTCGATCCGCAATGGAATCTAGTACGCTGTGTGACTTGGATGTGCGTTGGCTGCGCTCCTGCTTTGAAGACGACTGCCTAGATACGGGAAGTTAAAATGGGTAGGTAGGTAGGTACGAAATTAAGCATACTTTTCACGTAGAATTGACGATAAACGTGAATTATTGTCCTCAAGTGATGGCGAGCTAGGTGATATGGATGAACAGCGGAATTAGGGAAGTAATGTAAATACTCACTGCTGGATCTCGGTTGCACTGAAGTCATCGACTGCAGAACTGCCTAGCAATTGCAGGGACGATCTCACACTGAAAATAAATGAGCCACCATTAGTTAGAGCAATATAACCTTACGAAGGTGTGAGGGTCATGTGTTCCATCGCCGCCGCGAGGCCGTCTATCGTAGAATCTCTTGAAAGTGACGGCTCGCCGTTGGATACGGCCCTGCGGAACAAAGATTCCACGGCGGCTTGACGAACATTGGAAGTGATACGTTCCTGCGAAAGTTGGATATCACATAGATGGATGTTTCGATGCCTGAAGGAAATGAGTCTTCCAGCAGGGTTTTGGGCCACTCCCCCCACATCCACTTGGGAGCAGAGAGAGCAAAAGCAGCGATAGTATTGATCTCGAGCGGGCATTGGGACGATGAGGATGGGGAGAGCCCTTTCACAGGAATGATCGGATTATGAATGTGTGGGTACACCGCATGACGGCACTTACCAATGCTGTAACATTCTGAGAACAAGTACATGGTTACCAGTTGCCTGTGAAAAATACAACAGATTCTTGTACACTAGACGGGTAAAAAGCTTTCACCTGCGCCTGATAGCAACAAAAATTGCTCAGCAATGCCTTAATACCTGAGAATGTCAAATATGTAGTAGCGTCGCAGATGCAGATTAGTCACGCACCATCAATGCCAAACCCGATGCAACAGCACACCATGTTTTGTCTTGTAGGGCAAGGGGTGTTGCTGAGGGGTTTCATTATTATGTATTGTGTAGTCCAGAATGCATTACAAATTGTACGCGAATGCAGGGCAAATGTCTGTACATGGATACCGGGTTCCTGCTAATATCACCTCTGCATCTTTCCTACTGTACTTCGTAATTGGATGGATTTCACCAGCACGCTCACCCACAAGGATCAATGCATGTCTATCACCTCCACTGCCATTCGGGAGGGCGGGCTTCAGGTGAATGGCAGGGATAAAATAGTGTTGTCGTCCCGAGCCCTTATTATGCGCTGGAACAGTGACAGAGACGTGGCCCTCAGGAGCAGGCCCAGCGGTGATGTCACAAAAACGGTCAGGGCAACTTGTCCAAGCTACACGATTGCGAAATGCCCCGTTGCCGAACCTCAAATCGACGTTAAAGGCGAAGTGCCATTTATCAAATTCATTGCAAAACGAATTGTTGAAGAGCCAAGGAATTTGACCTGATTTCCACAAATTAGTGAGCTCGTTGTCTAAGATAGGCAAGAATATATACCAAGTTGCTCTTGCGGCTCCCTTAACGACGGAGCGTCAAGCGACGATTCCAGGTTCTCCGACTCCAGGAGCCCAGAGGATTCACCAGGTGTTACCACCCATGGCGAGTCTTCTGGCTCCAGAAACGCAGAGGGTTGTGGGGATGGAGGCGGGGTCTTCTCCCGTGGCCTTACATCACGGAACGACGCACGGAACAGCCCCATCAATTGACGGAAAAGAGGCAGCTCGAGCTTCGCTCCAGTCAGGAGAACACCGGTACTAAAAAAATAAATGACATGTTTCTCGAAGAAAAGCCGTGAGACTCACAGGGAAGCAATGTAATTGTTAGGAATGGTACTGTGCGGGTATCCGGGGAGGGATATAACACTACTCCCCGGACCTAGAGAAAACAGCGTTCCTCGTCGACCCTTGAACTCGCCCCGCACCACCCAAACTTCTTTTCCCACTAGCTTGTATAGCTCGCGCACTGAGAAATCCGCAGCTTTAACGCATCGCGTAATCCGGACAGTAACCTAGATGAGAAATTGTTATCCTAGACTGCAAGATGATCGAAAATAAGCCAAGTACCATGCCGACATTAGATAGCACCACATCGATTTTACCATCGAACCAATGGACCTTTGTCACTACTCCTTGATGGCCCCAGTACTCCCCTCTTGCAATCCTAACTTCATCACCTATAGTGACATCCCAACCCCTTTCTCTTGTGAATTCCATCGTGTTGGCAGGCGGTGTAGATACTACTGCTCGAGCAGATACGGTCGCCAAGGGGTATTTCAGGCCCCGGAACTCAGGGTCTTCGGGTTGATCGTCATTAGGTTCAGCGCCCACCGTAATCCACACCACCTCGCCATCCATCCAGTCAATATAACCGCGAAGCCCTGTATGTGGACCCGAGACCACGCGTGCCCAGTCTCCGAGTTGCAAACCGTCTGGTTCTTTGGTCTGTGAAGGCGGAAGGAAAGGGAGGTCGGGATTCAAGACCGACCACCTGCGATCAGGGCGACGAGTGGCAATGCAATAGCCCATAACCTGAATCTAGTCGACTTAGATTATGGATTGACGATGAATAACCAGGGCTTACTTCATTGGACAAGTCAGTTGACGAGGCAAGCGACACCTCATCTTTCATCACCGAAGTAACTATACCCAACAAGTCACGGTGGGGGCCAGCAGTAACGATTACATGATCCCCAGGAAAGAATAGACGTCGTTGTTCCACAATAGGGCAGTCGTGAGCTTCACCGTCCACGACCAGAGTGACAAAGCGACTGCCTAAGTCGACCGAACTGACAGTCGCCCTCTGATCGCGCAACTCGGCAGAAGACGAACGGACGACATCTCCCTCTTGCCAAAACTGAGCGGAGAAAATGATGTAACTTGCTTTGACCAGGGCCGGATCGACGAGGCTTTCTGCAAAGAGGTGAAGCTCATCTGCATGTGGAATGAGTTCACGTTCGACATCATCTTGTTTGAATGAAAGACGCAGGAGGCCAGTGAAATACAAGTCTTGACCATGCTGGACGGCAGGAATGGCCAAGGAGTTTTCGACGGGGTTAAGCTGTATCCCAGCTTCGCGCGCGATGTCAAAATCGAACAAAGCACGTATATTTTGCGATCCGTCGTCCAGCGAATCATACGGGCGCCGCCGCGGTACGACAAGAACACCAGTAGTATCGCCATCGCATTCCAGGACATACCCCAGGTCGTTCTTGTAGATCCCTCTTTGAAGAACGCGCACCCAACTTCGGCACGGCAGAAGAGGTGTGGTAGAAAAGATGCGTTTCGATTCCAGAGAAGGGACGAGAACAATGTCTCTCACAATATCGAGATGCGAGGGCGGCAAGGCATTCCGGATCTCCAATGGACACGAAGCTTGCACGTACAACCGTCGAGGGAGATATGGAAGGATTAAGGCCTTAGCAACGCGAGGCCGCACAGTCTCGAGGATATAGCGAGCAGTACTTGCTGTCATACAATGCGTCAGAGCAACGGTCACACTGATGATCTACCACGTACGCGAATAAAAATCAATGCAATAGCATCTCATCTCTTGATGAGCTTCCTCAGAAGATAGGCGATGGGGATGATGCTCGTTGGCGTATCGGTCGGCGATATCCCCCAAGTCGTTAGACAGCGCTCGAAGCCCGGACGGACCTACCCGCCTCAGGCGCGTGAGATACTGCGCAACCCCCTCGTCCATGGAGTCTTCGTCATCGTCATCTTCATCGTCCTCTACAGCAGAAAGGTCGAGGAACCTATTTGACGAGAGTTTGCGACGTTTGGACGAAGCTCTGTCGAGAGCCCTCCCTTCTTCCTCGTCAATCTCGACCTGGTCGACTTCACCGTCTATTCCGTTTATGGGAAGGTTGCGGCGCTTGGAGGGCAGATTACTGCCGGAAGTAACTGGAAGTGGTTCAGGAGGCTGCTGGTCGGTGGAAGAAAGGATAATCCCTCTGGCACGGGCTGCACCGAGGACAATGTTAAGGGGAGAAATAGGATGGTCTTGACCAGGCTCTGAGGCAATTTCAACCTGTCTGAAAACCTCTGCCCACTCTGCGTACACGTAGTCTCCGAGACTAGATAGTGCAGTCTCAAGGTCGGGAAATGAGATGGTGTCGATGGCCCATTGCTTTACAAGGAGCCAGGCCGCACGCATGTCGAGAAGTGAAGACGGCATAGTCTGCGTTACCTGAAGGGAACAGAGGCTTAGTGAAACTGCGCAGAATATGTCTGGTAGACTAGCTTACTCGCGGTGAAAAATGGATGTAGTGCAGATTCAAAACCTTCAAGGGGCGATTCGAGTTGGATTAACCTGATTGTATGACGACGACTATGCTAGAACCACAGGACTACGCAGACTGTGCCTCTCTACCGATGCGGATACACTACAGAAACGAAAAAGAGTTGTTTCAGTGTGACGCGTCGGATTATATACTGGAACGACCTTCGTTGGGTAGGTAAATTTCCCACACACCCACCACCGCCATGTAGTGGGGAGATTAATGGTGGAGACGACAATCAGTTCTGCATTCATGAATAACAATAGACTGAAGCTGAGATGTGCACGCACTCAGTTATTCCCATTGTTCTCGTTGTTTCCACCATTGTTACCACCAATTCTTGACAGGTAGGTCAGCTAGCGCACGGGCCTGGCAGCGATGTAAGTAACTAAACAGACCCGGTGGTGCAGTTCACGCACTCGTGTTTCACAATCTACAATATCCCAACTTCGTGTCGCCTACGGTACATTGATGTATATGTATTACATTTGGGGTAAACAACGCCCACCCCCGCCGGCAGGGATGGGCGATGAAGTGAGAAAAAGAAAAGTAGACAATTGTCGGAGTAACGGCTTATAAACTGGAATGAACTCAGCCGGGGAAATGCGAGCCACCTTACAAACACTTACAAATACTTCCATATTCGGTAAAGAACTCGTTCCAGTATATAAGCCCAAACTATTCACACGGTTACTCTTTCCGTTGCTCTCACCAAGTTCTTTCGACATTAGGGTAGATGGGGTAGCACACGGCGTAATGGTACCTAGCGTAGTAGCGTCGCAATTGTAAACCTCTGCGTTGGTCGAAGAATGAAAACCGAACGCTAGCACTGAAGAGGTTCATCGTTATGAAGATCGTCGTCGTCGTCGTTGCAATAAACCGGCAAGTCGTCGCATCCACTCAAGATCGTTATTCGCTAATTATACATGCACAGTCGGTGTATTCTGCAGAGCGGATACACCCTCCGCGACGTCGCACGATTCGTCAACCTTGCCCGCTAGTTCACGCTCACCAGTTTCGTGCTCCTCTAACTGCGCACGAGGTATGTCTTTGTCTATATCCTCTACACCCGAAGCCACCTTTATCTCGTCGGTTTTGTAGGTTTCGCCCATACTCGCCCATGCCGCCTCACCGTCCCTCGTAGGCCCACCACTTGCATGAGTCATCTGTTGCGTTTCAGCTAGACGTTGCAACAACAACAGTTGTATGTCTGCGTTCACTCGTGATGGTCCTTGCTGATGCCATATACCGTTCCAGTAATCAGCAGGATTAATATGGTTTGTTTCTTGGCGCAGGATGTGTGGACTCTGGTGGAAGCCAGTGAGTTCGCTATCACCGACGCCTTAATGCTTACCATGATTTGAAACAGCAGGAGAGCGACGATGATTGTCGCTAAGTGGGTTGTCATTTGGAGAGTTGTGCGGATGTTTGACCAGTGGTTGGACGCAGGGTCTGTCGCATACCTCTTCTTCCATAGGGAGATACTAACCCCATCTTCATTGCTTGAAGAAGCGGCGATGACAAGGGAGAAACTACCATCGTCATGGGTCTGAGGGCCAGCTGTTGAGTATGCTGTTCGTTAGATTAGTGGAAACGTGATGCTTACGGTTACTGTTTGAACTCGTCCGGCAGGCGCATGTCGTAAGGTTTGATGGAGACTTCCAGTTCCCTTGTCAAAGACGTAGACAGCTCCATTTTCGCTACCACCAACTATTTTCTTCTCATGCTCAGCAAAAACGACTTGTTTTGGGTAAGTTTTGAGTGGCTTCGTCTCATATGATCGAATACAGCCACCGTCCTCGAGACGGTGGAGGCTGAATCCATCAACAGCGTTGTCGACAATGAAGTAGTCTCCAGCTTGGTCAACACTAACCGCCCCCCTATCCGGCCTGGATTTAGGCAATGAGATTATAGATGAAAGGCGTCCTCACATGATCAATCCAGTTGACTTCGTAGTCAGAATCAAGCCATCTTTGGGTCGCAGGGTATGTCTTGTGTGGGCAGTCAGTCTTCCGATTGTAACTAAACGGTATTGCGTGCAGCTTACATTTCTCCGTTGTACATGCCGAATACTAAGATATCGGAGCCTCGGGAATAGAAGGCGCGCGGAACGGTTGTCGCAAGCTCCACACTGAAGATATTCGTGAGATTGAGTCTAGAGTCGAGGGCCCAGAGTTGAGCACGTTTGTCTCTGGTTCCTGTGATGATGTGAGTAGCGCCATCGACATGGTACTGGTTTAAGCTCATGATTTCTTGTCCAGTGCCGATCCGTCGAGAGAGTAGCTCTTCGAATTCGGTGGTCGTATCTGCCCGCTGTCGCCATATTGTAATGTACCCGAGTGCGGTTCCGCAACAAACAACTTCCTGAAGATCGCTCTTCCCAGATAGCCATGCCACGCAGGTAATAGGGTCCCCCGGGTTGCGTGTTTGTGTCGGTTTCGCAAGCTGAAGCAGACGTCGTATGTCCCATACGCGCAATCCATCGAAGCCTGCTGATGGTTAGTTACTGCACCAGTATCTGTAGCCTCGCAAAGAACTTACCACCACTTGCTAGCAAATTGCAAGTCTTGGATACTGCAAGACACAAGATAGCATCTTTGTGCCCTGTCAAGCGGCCCGCTAGTTCGTATTTTTCGGTAGATTTCGACGCGAGAAGATTCAGCGGAGACATTGGATCAGGTTTCTGATTCGAGTCTTTCGAATTTCGAAATATATGCTAACGGTTCTCGTTCATAGTACAGTCGTACCCATGACAATGAAATTATTGTACCAATGATTATTCGTCTCCGGATAATTAGGGATTCACAATTGAAAGATGTCACGGCAATGGAATCATTGTATGTGGTATCATCGAGTAAGGCGAGAGATTCACAATTAACTGTTCACAAATAGAATCGCAATACAATAATTGTCCTGGCCCCCATAACGCCGATATTCTTTGCAAGATTTAGCGAAAACAATGGTTGGATAGCCCCGCTTTCTCCGGGTGTTCACCTCCGTTGCCACGGAAACTCGGTATTAACATCGTCACTGATGTATTGTCGGAGGTTGTGTTCATTCCAGTATATAACCCGATCAAAATTGACGATGTTTCCTTTTCCTCAGTCTTATAGGTGATCGTTGTAAATACATGTGGTCCTGTGCGTATGTCCTGCGTCCTCCGAGATCATTGGGTATCATTATCATATACATACGCGCAATTGCACTACCTAGATTTCCTTGCGGGGGGGGTATCTCCACGCATCCTCATCATCTGACGACTCCTTTGTGATGTGTATTTCAAACGAAGCATGATCAAATCGTCAATCGGCCAGGCATTCTCGAAATCATCTAAGACAGGATGCGCTCTCAAGATCTTTCGAAGTAAATTAAGTCTTTTTCCCATCTATGCGGGAGGACTCACCTTTTCTTTCACAGTTTTGATAGCTGCAAGTTCTTGACTGCCCCTGCTCCGAGTCACATCCAAGTGTTTCTTGATGACTTTGTGGGCAAAGCGCTTAAATCTGGGTAAGCACGAGCTTTCGCTTTCGAATCAGTGTGACGAACCCTTAGGTTGACGAAGTCGGACCCTCCCAAACCCAGCTTCTCTTCCAAGTTATATCCGCCGCGGCTTGGTCTTCCTGCTTCACCAGGTGGTTTCGGGATCTTATTGGTGACGATGATGTCAGACTCGAGCGAGGAGAGAGAGGATTCGCTCGGAGATGGTGAGCCCTCAGATCGATCGTAGTCCGTATCAGGGGCCTGATGGGCGTCATCGAAAGCTACGCCTCTACCCCTGGGCATGGTGTTTGCTTCCCCCGGAGTGGCTGGACGGGGAGTAGCTGCACGATTTGTGCTAGCTACACGATGCACAGGAGCGGGTGTATAGGTGCCTGCAGTAGCTCCAGGCTTAATGAAGGCTGGTTTGAGCTCTTGGGTCATAGAGACGATAATCGAAGACATGCTCCGCTGCACCATCTGAACCTGAGAAGATAGAAGGGGCATCGCAGGGGGGTCGCTGACAGTGCAGAACGGAGGCACTGATTGTGGTTTCCTTACAGTCATCGCAAATGGTTTCCAAGCAGACGAGAGTCATCGGTCATTATTTATCTTCGTCAGGTAATTGTCTCCATTACATAAGAGGTTCGTTGATATTTACGGTTCAATTTTTAATGCTTTGGTGCAGGGCAGATGCATTGTTACCAGCGAGACCGTGTTCGTTACGGCGCCTTCCAAACATGGTCAATCGTACTTGAGATAATTGTGGTTATTGTGTACTTGGATGTGAGTTTATCACCGACGTGATCTACCTCGACTTAAATACCTTACTGTTTCGATGTTCAGGTGTATTGTCATGGGTAACGCTATCAGCAAGATATGCGAGTCGCTTCGCGAGAGTGCTCGAGTCTATGTAGGTCTCTCTGCCAGAATTCGCACTCCATATTCTGATGACTACGCAGTTACTCCCCTTATTGACGCTTCTTGAATGGTCTACGCAGGAGGATAATAATGTGGGCGCTGGACGCCCCCAGTTGAGCCATGTAGCGCCAGCAAACATCGCCAGTCTTACTTCCTGCGATCGTACAGTATGCACCTTCTTCCCCTCCGTGATTCTAAGTTTGACTCCCGATTAGCTTAAACGTCCGAGGGACCAAGACTTTCCTGATCCACGGCCGATAAAGATTGCGCGTTCCCGCATGGAACTTCCTGTCCATCGTTCGGTGTTAATGTTGGAGCACGGCAAGCGTCAGAGGGAGGACGATCGCCTGCTTGATCCACGACCGATGAAAATCGCGCGCTCTTGCTCGGAGCCCCCTATTAGCCTATCAATATGTCATCCAAGCAAGCAGCTTCCTGGAGATCTGCTTCTCACTACTAGCCCTTCCGGTTTGGAGCCTTCTACAGTGAGTCTGATAGATGGACGTCGACAAGGTTTTTCACTCATAATTCTCCAACAGCCGAGTTTATTGATACTTCCCAATGAGTTGCTGCGCGAGATTGCCACCTTCCTGCCCGTGGAAGATTTGTGGGTTCTTGCGCAAGTTTCCATTCTTTTCAGAGATACCGCGGCCCCTCTGTATTTCTCGGCTACCTCCTTCCGCCCTGATTCTTTCTGGCTCGACATAGATCATACGACATGTGGGGCCCTCTTGCTGTGGAGGCGGACGACTGGTTACAAGACTCCATCTAATATTCATTGCAATCTGTTTGCAGGATCGGATTGCCACGTCCGAGCTATTGCGCTATATCTTCAATCTTCAGCAGATTGCAACCTCTCAATCTACGTGCGCCTTAGAGAGGCAGAACTCCTTACCCCCAAGTCCTTGAGGGCCCTTCTTGACAATGCTGTCACATGCCGTGAGCTTGAGGTCCGCATGTTCTCCACGCCGTCCGATTCTCGACTGTCCTTCCCCAAAAACATTCACCGTTTGCAATCTTGCAATCTCCGGTCTCTCACACTGCAGTCCAGAGATTTCTTCGTGCGCCCGGTCTTGCCAACTACGCTATCTACACTCGTATCCTCATCCCTTCAGTTCCTCTCGCTCACTCACGTCAATTTCACCCCCAAAGCGTGGTCGACTCTTCTCGATCTTCTAAATTTCCCTGACCTGCTGGGGTTGGAGATTGACCCGGATTGTTCTCTGCGTTCCCTGGTGAGATTTTTGCAGCGACACCCTAGTTTGAACAGGCTGAGTATTCCCCCCTCGTATGAGGCGTCACCCAAAGGTCCTTTGAAGAAGACCAAGTTGAAAGTCAGTCTACCTGGTTTACAATCACTTTCTGGTCCTATCGCGTACATGTCGGCCCTAGCAACACAGCTTCAAACCCCCGAGTCTCTCAGGTCGTTGACGATTTCATTCGATGATATGACTTCAGACCGATGTTGCATCTCCGAGGTCATGGCGTGCACACAAGTCTTCTCTGGGCTTGATGATCTCAATATCCACTTCAGCTCCTTCGAACCCATCACACAGGCAAGTTTGGACGTTCCAAAGTGGGAGAAGCGTATATGTGGAACGACACGGCTTAGGTTGTGTTGCATTTGTTTACACCAAACCGTTGAGGGCAGGGATATCCTTGTGAGTTTTCGCTTCGTTCCCCAATCGATGATGCTTACCGCATGTGTCACAGACGGGCTGCAGTGCTTGGCTGCCCGCTTTCCCAAAGCTTGAGCGTTTAACGCTCAAATCATACCATGAATACAATGCGGAGGGAGTGCGGGATGCATATTTACGTTCCGGGAGAACGTTTGAATTGTCAGTTTATTGAACCATCTCTTCATATTGTCATTGTATTTTGTCATTGTATTATGTGTTGTCACTGTACCCTGTATTGTCCCCTAAATGATATACCCAGTTTGTGCGAACTCGAATGT
>JBBPUD010000601.1:0-14082 GCA_038094475.1 Phylloporus aff. rhodophaeus
GATTTGACCTATATATTCCAATATATTCCAATATGTTGATGGTAACAATAATTATTAAAATTGCAGTAATTGTAGGGTATATAATTACCTTATATAATGTTATCATAATCCTGTAAATTCAGTGATGTTCAAACTAGTCACCAATTACGTTACTCGAGTTTCCGTGGTCGTACTAGTGCAGGTTGGAAAGGCCACACTCCCTCCTCTCGTGTTCACCATGTCGATCAACCCCGAGAAGAACAGTGACTTGCACCAAGTGCCCACTATTATCAACGTGAACAGGCACCAACAGACAGAGCGGCAAGCCGTTGAACGACGGCTTGTTCGGAAGCTCGACTGTCGGTTACTACCCTCTTTCGTCGTCATTTATTTCATGAACTTCATCGATGTGCTTTCTTTCTCGACGTCCAGGGCGTTGACTGACTTGTATATGTAGCGCACCGCTATTTCGTCTGCTCGGCTTCAAGGTTTGCAGACAGATCAGGTATGCTCTCACTCGTTCTTGGGGTATGGTGACCCACAGAGATGGTAGATGACACAGTCTTGGCTATACTTTATGTATCGTATTGTCCCGGGCAGATTCCATCCAACATGGTAAGCAGTTCAACACATTCCTACGTCCATGGGTAGTTCAAGCTTTTCCCAGCTTCTTAACTATGTCTCAAGGTGAGCACGTTCTTTCAGTGGTGGATAGGACAGTGGCCAAGCATTAGTTTCCATGTAGACCGAGTCTACATCGGCGTTTGTGTTGTACTATGCGGTCTAGCAAGTGCTCTTACTGGCACCACACACAATTTCGCTGGTATCTCGACTTGTCGTATCTTTGTTGGGTTGCCGGAGGTAAGGCGGCAAAGCTATTGATAACGGTCCATTTACATGAAGTTCCGTTTTCAGGCTGCATTCTACCCTGGCGCCATTTATCTTTTATCGAGATATTATACTCGAAAGGTTTGTTGTACACTTACTCCATTATACATTGTTCTCTGTATAGGAGCTGGCTCTGCGATCCGCTATACTCACTGCTGCGGCACTCATCTCAAATGCTTTCGGGAGTGTGGGTCTCCACATATCGTCACGTGTACCCATCTTGGCACCTGACTCTTTTGCGCTAAGTTCTGGGCTGCAGGTATATTGGGAACCATGGATGGGGCGAGAGGTATCGCTGCATGGAGATGGTGCGATCAATTTCTTCCCGTATTCCGGGTGTTAACCAATAGCCTCACAATCTTGGATACAGGCTATTCTATATCGAATGTTCTATCACGACCCTTGTGGGTTTCCTGGCCATGTGCGCGCATTTGATCTTTGAAATACTTGTTACCGTTTTATTCAATGGAATTTCTAGGTGGCTTCTGCCAGATCGTGTGCGTCCCAATTTAGAGCCTGTGGTGACATACACTTCGACAAGTTCCTGAATCGTTCTTCGTAGCCAAGCAATACGAGGTGGTTAACCCCCATAGAGAAACATCTGGCACAACTCCGACTCGCAGAAGACGCTGGTGAAGCCGACAAAGATTCTCAACAAGTATCGTCAGTTCTCTATTCCTTCGTCACATTCTGAATAGCAATTTCGTTCCCAGGTTCTTCGAGGGGCTCAAATTGGCGCTCAGAGACATCAAAGTTCCGATCTTCATGCTTCTGTGTTGTTCTCAACTAGTGGGTGTCAGTTTTGGCTTCTTTTTCCCGACGTGAGTAGCTCCGTACTAGAACATGGTTGCTAAACATCTTTGTGATCAGGTTGACCGCTAATCTCGGCTATTCGACGACAGACACCTTGCTTTTGGCAGCGTAAGCATTATCACGTCATATTCTTTGGTAGTTATCAACTATTCGTCAGCCCATCTTTGCAACTGTCTTGGCGATCATCAATGCGCGGCATGCTGGTGCGCAGCTTGCACACTCCTACGCGAGGCTATTAAAACGCGTCCGCACACAGACATTACTGGTGAACGATTCTTCCATCAGACTGCCTGGTTTTGGGTTGTTATAATTGGCTACATTATCCCACTGTCTACGGCGACCACTGCTGGGAGATATTTCTCGCTGTTCCTCATGGCGTCCGGATGCTGTGGTGTGTATTTGACACCGCTCTCTGTTGTCCGACTTACACGTGTGTGTTGTGTTAGCGTATCCATTGACGTTGGCGTGGCTGGTTAGCGTTGTTCCTCGTCCACCCGCCAAACGGTCTGCAGCGATCGGTCTTGTGAACGGCTTCGGAAGCTTGGGAAACCTGTATGTGGTCGCGTGATTATCCCGTTCATTCATGTTGTGGACGACCTTTCGACAGCATAGGGTCCTACATTTGGCGGTCGAGTTGGGGGCCTGCGTACCATCAGTCGATGGCTATTGGCAACGGCCTGTGCACTCGTGCTTGCGAGTGACCTTAGTTTTGGTATGTTCGGTTTTAATTTGAGTTTCAAGTAGTACTGAACGGTCGACTCTAAACGTTGACCACATACAAGTCATCCGTATGTTACTCATACAAGAGAACGAACGGATAACAAGGGAAGAGCCTAATGTGATGGATGGTTCTGAACGCCGGGAACGAATCGAGGAGGCGGCGAGGTTGGAAGGCGTTTCGTTTGATGAGGCTGTGAGGCGCAGAACAACCTTCCGTTTTCTGTACTAGTACTACAAACATGGACGTAAACTTGAAGCGTACCCCTTGTTCGTACCATTTGGTTCACCACTCGCCGACTTGAATGAACCACCGCTGAGACTGTTCTCATTTCTGTTCAGATGTCGCATCCGCTTTTCTTTCGTGGAATAACATACTTTTATCCTATTGGCAACACATCCGCCGTATGGTTGACAGAACACCTTCCTCCTGAACAACAAGCAAATGTTCTTCTCCTTGCCTGTGGTGATCCCCGACACATCTTGTATACTATATACACGAACGAGACGAGCTACAGTGTCGGTGGGTGTCATCCACTTTATTGCTCATTAGTAGTGCCTAGTAGGGCATCCGATCATGCTTTCTAACTCGACTTGTGTAGAGCCACAGAAGTTGGATATAACTTGTTGTGATATGGAACCCGCTGTGCTTGGTAATTTTCCTTTCCTTTTCTTCACCCTCATGGGGTCCTGAGTGCCCGTCTCAAACAGCACGCAACGCATTACTGTTCACGCTCTTGGCCGACGAAGGTGCTCAAGATAGGTTGGATCGCATATGGAATATCTTCTATCACTTCGTGTTGGATCAAGACTCGCTGTCCTTGCTTATCGACCAGTGTCGTAAACTGGTGACGTTTGCAAAGGATCTCGAATCGTGGAATGCAGGCCCATATGCACGTTTTCTGACTGTGTGCGATACAAGCACGCTTTCGCAACTCCACCGGACATGGAGTCTATATGTCGCAACTGCCGATTACACTCCAGATCGCTACAAACGATTCAAGAAAAAATTCATGGATGGTATGAAAGAGGTCAACAGCATGTATGGCGATGGCTTCGTCTTGTCATCGTCTCGCTCTGCTGGACCATTGTTGCCAAATGCCGTCAAAATAGTCGCCGAGCAATTCCGCAAGTTCTGGTTGACTGGGATCACAGATGATGGTCTGCATAGTACGGAACGGGCTACGTCCGTCAACCCCACATTCGCCTTTTCCATCTCGGGGGAGAAGTTTGCTGTCCACTATGGAACAGATCCAGTCGCAGGATTTCATCTCGCGGAGATATTCGCGACTTCTTCCCGCGACGAAGCACCCACTCTACTGGAGCAGAGACTAGTACAAGCAGCGCGCGATCAGTTTTCCCGTTGGTGCACCTCAGTTGTCAACCTTCTGGGGGTTGACTTGGTGTCTCAAAACCTCGTCATTCGAATGTTCGCTGGCGATGCGCTGATGCTGTGTCAGGCCTTTTCTCATCTCAATGCGTACGGCAACACGACTACCCCAATCTTGAGCTCGGCATGGAAAGCCTCGGGTATAGAGTTCGAGGAAAACCAATACGGAGAAAGAGCATCCTCCCGCGCACCAACGACATTCAATGTGGTTGATACATCCAACATCTCTGATCATATCGGACTCCTCAACCTGCTGGTGGTCACAATTCCTATCCTCGCCAAGTGCCCTTCCGCAACATTATACACAGAAGCGTTACATTCGTATGATGATAAAGCTTCGACGCTCATCTTGGAACGACTCTGCGGGGACTTGCAAACCATGTCGCTTCTCTTAGGTGTCATTCCTTCCGCCTTTTTATCACGCTTTACGACTCGCTCCAATGTACATGAAATCCTCCTTCAAGCCTTCAACCCGCCTGGAAAGCAATATTATGAAAAAATTACTTGGAAAGTCATCGATAGCGAAAATCCCATGTCATTTGCACCAGACCAGCTGGGTCGACTTCTATTCGGAATATACCTCAACATGTTCCCGGATGAGAACATGGCTCGTCAGCTGCAAAACATGTCTCTATCGACTACACGGGCCCTCCTTGAACCGAGTCTCGTACACTATACTCGTCGGAGTTTTGTGCAGCTGCTCGCGCTTGTCAAATCTCGGGTTCAAACGGACTGGACTCTTGTCATGGAGAAGTTCGACGATGGTGTCGTGCGAGATACCAGCCTGATACTGGGCTCTAACTTTTACCAGGAGATGTGTTGCCACTTTCACCTTTTGAACATCGTAACGTTCACTTCCATGGAGCAATCATATGTCCAGGATCTACGCATTAAAGCAAATTCTGCAATCTTCCGAGACTGGAAATCGGTTCCTGCGGCAGTCACGGTTGTCCTGGTGATACCCCTGGACAAGATCACGGCCGTCGAATCCGAGCTTCGCCGTGCTGGCACCCCCCTACTACAGTGCGAGATCAGGACTGCAAGCTTCTGGAACATATTTGGGCATATCTCTGCTGCTTATGGAAGACTCGAGACCACTGGGACCGGGGAGATGAAAAAAGCAACTTTTGTGGAAGAGAAGGAAGGAGAGTCAACTTCACCATTGGTCGTGTTCTTCTCTGCTCCGGCAAGTTCGTTGTTGAAATCATTCGGCGCAACTGTCGGGTTCAGAACTCGTCCATCACCGCGTTCTATCAGTCCAGCACTAATGGAGGCTATATTCAGCGCACCACTGGAAAACTCACGACACGTCCACATTCTTGCAGAACCCCCTTTTCCATTAGGATCTCATATGAAAATTCCATATAAGCAGGTGCAACAGGAGAACAAGCAAGTGCTCGGGGTGCAAATGAATGAATCTCTGACTGAGGTTCTTTCATTCGCCCTTCGGGTAGACATTAAGGATCCAGCTGGCCAGACTTCGCTTGCAGCTGGTTCGTCTGTGAGGATCGAATCTGTATCAACCCACGGGGCTTCTCTATATATTGGTGATTATACAGTAAAGATCTACTTCCCATTGCCAGTGGATGTCGCGAACACGAAGCTTCGCATTGCCCGCAAGTCGATGTACATTGAGGTTTGCTTTTATTATTTCCCGTCTTTGGAATGTGTACTGATGCGTGAGCAGGTTAATGCGCCGTTGGCGTCGTCGATGCACGTTCAAAGTGAAGGCAGTATAGCGAAGAGGTTTTATACTGTGCTTGATGGTGGAATCCCAACATCAGGAAGCATCCACCGAGTGAACCTAGATCGTTGCCCACCGCTTAAGCTACAGGCACCACGGGGAGCGTTGAAGTGGCTAGACCCACACGTCACGTTTATGTTTTCTGATAGGGAGCGCGCGGTGCGAGAGACGAGACGCCCAATAGTGAAGGATACGTTCGTGAACCTGAAGGAATCTCTTCATGGTCTACTGATCTCAGCTGCTGGAACTCAGGGACCAGCTGGTTCTGTCTTTGCGTTGCGGAATGCATCTACGCCAGAACTTCTCGCTATTCTCTTGGTCGCTGATCTTCGCCTCGACCTTAGTTCACACACAGTATTGGCTGATGCTTGGATTGCTCCAGGGACGAGGGCCATCCAAGATAAACTAACTAATCTCGACGTACCGGGTGTCGTTGCGATCAAAATCGACACAGACGAAGCGGAAGCGTGGCGCTACCTCCTCCCGTTGCTCATTGAACGGTGCCGGACTTGGTCTCATCGTTCTTCCTGCGAGTACTTGACGCATGGAAATTTTCCACTGTCTCCAAATGTTGGAACAGATCCTGAGAGGAGCCCTTTCTGCTCCTGTGGCGTTGGGATCGGGACGAGAGCCCTTCCAGAACGGTTCAAATCTCTTGCTTCATACGTGACTCGAATTGCTGTCAGCCCCTTATTTGCAATTCCGTATCTGGAGAAAGTGGGGGTGAAGTTCAACTCGGACATGAAGACCTCCGATCAAGGACAATGCAAAGCATGCGGGAAGCAGGGGGGGTCACTTTCACACTGTGGTAAATGCAAAAGGGTGAGGTATTGTTCAAAGGAGTGTCAGGTGAAGGACTGGAAAGTTCACAAGAAATTTTGTGTAAGGTAACATTTTACGAATTGTTGGATGATGTATTCGTCCTTGTTTGCCATAATGTACCTCAGCCTACAAAACGTCTGGTGTTAGTATTGCAAAGAAGCGGAAATGATAGGAAAGACAGTCGAGACCATCGAACTTGTCACTTGCCAGCGCTAGTCAAGGGCTGCGGGTATCCTCAAACGCATTACAGTCACGGCAGATCGAGAACGAAGATCATAATAGCACGAGCCGATACACAAAGGGGGAACCCCTTCATACCACCGAAGCCCATCATATATATCCAGGCACCTCTACCACAGATCAAATGTCTAGGTACCACGCTAGACAAACGCCTGGACAGGCTCTTGTATCCATTGACCAATCCGAAGCCTTGCGGAATGAACTCATTCGCTCTCCGAGATGAGCGCGACAATCATGCTAATCCAAAGATGAGCACGTGGTAGTTGAGAGGTTGAAAAAAGCGCACCGATACAAGTAGTAAAAGAAAGACAAGAGATAGAAGCCGAGTTTTATAAAGCTCTCCTTCTTGTGTCCAGAGAGCGTGCGGAATATTTCGGTGGCATCGTACATGTGATTCTTGTTTCGTATCCTATTCAAGCGCCTATGAAGAGAATGAGGGGACGTCTGACCAAGAAACGCACTTGTTGGCATTATATAGGACGAGTGGAAGATTGAGCAAGAATGCGATCCATTGACCCGAGAGCAAGAAGAGAATCGTGAGAAAGGCGTGAGCAATGTTTTCTGGCAGAACAAACTAGGGATTACACGTGGTCAGTCCCAAGTGTGCACAGCACTGGGCCCACGTACCTGGTTGAGCTTGTTGCAGAGATCTATAGGATTAATGTAGTCGCATTCGAGGTCAGAGAACATGATGATCTGTGATGCATGTCAAAACAGGTCGAATAGAGCTGTGGGCGACATACGAAAAAGACCATGGTGAAGAGCAGTCCAGCGGCCATAAGGACCGAGAAAAGGAACAGCCAACCTGTCGATACTGGTCAGATGGTAGTGTCAGATATACTAGAAATAAGACGGACCAGCTCCACCCATTGTCGTGTCAGAATGTTTGTTCTTTTGAGTGTGTCGAGGTCAACTTGAAGTTGTGCGTCTGTTTTCTGCCACACACCAAACAAGCGCACACACGCTCCCAGTCTCGTTCCGTTCTCTTCTCTCAACTCTCATCATGTCCCTCCTAGCACGTCTTTCCACCACCACGACCGACGGTGGCCCCGTACGTCCAAAATCTGCAAACCGAAGCTCGCCTTATGTGCGTACTATACGATTCGCATCCCCAACACTGTCCATTGAAATATGACAAAAATGTCCATCATTCTGCAAAACCACGCTCTTCGCACCTAGGCTCGCTCTTCTCGACCCCCAAAAGGCGATTCAGATGCGCAGTGGTCCCACGACTTGTTTGAAGACCCTGACAAACCCTCGCTTTCCTCTCGCTTGTCCGGGTCTGCTGCCGCCCCACGCAAACCCGATTCCACCCTCGTCCAACGCGCAATCAGAGAGGCAACAGCAGCCAGCGGAATAAGCATCAAGGGCGCAAGTTCGGGAGCCACTGGAAACGTTGTCCAGGTAGATGGCCTTGTCAAGGGCACGACCCCTGCCGACGTCGAGGTATGCTTTCCTTTTTCTTCTCGTTCAGCAATTCTGACATCCGACAGGCCATTTTCCGGCGGTGTGGTCCTATCATATCCTCCGACCTCGTCAAGAACCAAACATCCGACAACGTGACTGTCAGACTAACCTTCAAACAAGCTGCTCATGCTGCAGCCGCTGTTGCAAAATTCGACAAACAGCCCGCGGATGGTCATATACTCCACGTTGTCATTGTGGGCGTGCAATCCGTCGGTCTTTCTGGAAGGATTGGTGGTGTGGACTTGGTCAACGAGAATGGGAGCGTTGATGTGTTGATGGGTGCAGACGACAATACTGGATCGTAAGTATTTTTTGATACATTGAGAATCACCCAATTACATTCCTGTGAACAGAAAAATGCGCTCAGATTCGATCATGAGCTCGGATCCCCGTGCTACGGTCCTTGTCGCACCACCGGGGGCAGATCCCAAGGCGTTTAATCAACAGAATAACTCACGACCAGAAGTCCAGCGGTGGCAACGCGGTGGCAGGAGAGGTGGTCGGAGTCGGCGTGGTGGCCAAAGTGGTGGCGGTGCACCTGGCATGGATGTTGACTGAGTGGGTTGGGTGATTCAAATCATTGTATCGACTAAAAATTGCTCAGTTGAACACTATGGGAACGTTGCAAGAATCACCACGATAGCTGCATCTTACGCACATCTCAGTACTTTACAGAACCGCCGTTTTATTTATTTTGCTTGGTCTGCTCTTCCTATGGTTTGGGTGAGAAACCAGGCCAGAACCTCGACTTTAATCCTAATGTGATTGTACAGGGCGACCTTCGAGGTTATGTACGTTGCCCTGTTTGTCAGATCACCAGTATCACTTAATCTATGTCAAGCCAGACCTGTTGCTAACTTAGGGATCGAACGGCAATCAATCAGAGCGTGGTGCACGAATCCTTGGAACTGACGAGTCACCACAGCCGGACTCCTACCCCTGTCAGAATCGAGTTCCAGTATGTACGTATTACTCGTCTGGATATGCAATACTACTCGTTCACGGTAGTTGCTTTCATGATATTTCTCCTCTGGACCTCGACTTCAACAACCTTGCCTTTGTTCGAACGTTGTGTTGTTTGTCAGTAGCATGATGCTGACCACACCTTGACCGGCTTCAGGTTGCTAGTTAAGTCTGCGAGTGACAGCTGCGACCTGGTAAGCGCGCGGCATGTTACCTGGCCTGTAGCGTTGAGAGGTTGACGACGACATGAGGTCCAGACTGACATGGATTCATCATCAGCTAGTAATTTGAGGTGATGACCAGCTGTGCGACCTCCTTGGTCGCTGTGTTCGTTTACTTGTGGCCCGAATTCCTGTCCAACCAAGGCTGCGCCTGCCTTTCCTCCAGAGATCATCGCTTAACTCTGGGTCGATGACCGTACTGTGTATATTTCGTTCCTAAAGTAAGCGCGAGAATGTGTTTATTAGGTTTTGGGCTCATCGCACACCCGCATAGAAATGTCACACCTTTTCTTTTGGCCCACCGTCACCTTTTACCCTGTCGGCGATACGTCAGCTTGACTGAAAATCTATCCCCGGAAGAAAAGGCGGATATCCTGCTTCTTGCATACGGGGACCCGAGGTGTATTTTATATACCATTTACGTCGACGAAACCAACTCTTCGTCGTGTAGGCTCCATTTCATCAAAAGGTAGCCGTGTTTGACGACATTTCAGGTTCACAAACATTTGACGTTACTTGATGTGATGTGGACGTTGCTGTGCTTGGTGAGGGTCTTTCGTTTTCTCACTTCAGCATGTACTGATCCATCGTAGCACGCAACAACTCCACCTCCTTGGTGTATACACCGCTCCGTGGTCATCCGGCCCCATTCTCTCCATTTTTCCCCATTATAACATCCCGAGGTTGTTCCAGGATTGGTCTCGGGCGCGCATCCCGCAGATTGTCACGCTTGTGCTTGGTCGTCCCTCATGAGGCCATCGCGGTGCTTGAGCCCGAGTTTGGGAACCTCAGGACTCCGGTGTTGCATTGCGACATGCACGACGGTCCGCGCTAGAATTGGTTCGCGGCCACCTTGGCCACGTTTGGAACATTGCGCGTCTCTGGGATAGGCGTGGAGGTTATTACGGAAGGTGCGGACATGGCCGTGAGTATAGGTACAACTACGCCTGGGGTGCAGCCGCTGTGGCGAACAGGCGCACCATTGACCATCACATTCTCCAAGCTCCTGATGGACTTTACCCAGACCCAGAACCCGAATGCGACAGTTGGGCTGGCGTTCCATCCGACGACGGGGTTGACGGCCAAGTTCGCGGATAAATTGGGTTTCGATCCGACTGTGTTCAGGACGGTTTTGGTGGATACAGAACGCGTGTTTGTGCTGGCATAGCGATCTGTGGCTGGCGCCGGAGAAGGCACTGGAGCAGTTTTGGCTGATCACCTGGACAAGTCTCACAAGACAAGTACAGATGTACGCGTCCAGATGAACAGCGTGACATCTGCTGTCCAGACCTTCACTGTGGGCATGGAAGTCACAGACCCCAAAGCCCAGACAATTCTTAGGGACGTACGGATGATCCCCACCGTGAGTTCCAACACGAACTCGTCACGAAGCCTCGAAGCGTACAGGAGCGCGGTACCGTTCGGTTCCCACTCCTGTCGATGACTGGGGCGCGCAAGGTTGCGCATTGCCAGGAAGTCATCATATATCGAGGTAAGTCGCGCTGGTTTGTTCCAAACGCTCAACGTTGATGCCTTATCCTTGCACCTGTCTAGATTATTGTACCTCCGCCTCCTTCGACATCCGACCCGAGTGTGATGTCTCCTGTAGATTTGAATCCATATCTCCGGATCCCGGCGCTGGGGAGCGTTCACGGAGTGAACTTCGATCGGTGTCCTGCGCTCCAACCTCCCAGAAAATGTGTCGCCAGGCAACTGGTACGAGTTGCATGTCACTCTTGTGTTTTCAGACTCGGAGAAAGAGCGCGTTTTCCATGCGAATGCTACCAATGCTATCTCGGATGCCCTCGTACACGTCAGAAAAACGTTGCGTACCTTGTTGCGCTATGCAGCCGGCGTAAAACCAGATAACAAGGCCCCAGAAATATTGTTTGCGTTCTTTGACACGCGTGCCAGCCGTATCTCTATATCATGGTCGCACACATGTGCTGTTGGAGACGCTGCATGACAGCCCCATACGCACAGGCGATCGCGATTGACCTCCAAGGTGGGACGACTTTACCCACATCGGTACAGATGCAGATGAGACTGCGATGGGTTCCACCTCCTTCCACGCTTGACCGAACATTGTCGGATGTAGGCGCATAAAACGACATGCACCTATCACAACTCGAAGCATGACTAACCGAGATCTGCGGAAAGCTCTCTCGGAATGGGGGTATCCAGAGCCCACTATGCACCTATGGCGAAGGCGTTGGAACAAAGATCCTATCGAAACAGTTCGAAAGGGTCGCGAAGCACTTCACACGAGCAGCATTCAGCCCCTTATTCTCAGTGCCGTGCTTGAAGGTGGCAGTGGAGATGGCCGTAAACAACCTGACGACGGCGACTGGGCCATCCCGGCTCCAGAAGAATGCTGCGGTTGTACATCATTGACAGACGTATGGAAAGGCAGGCAGGCAGATGTGCAGTCGACGCAAAACTGCGCGGTATTGCTCCGAGACCTGTCAACGTACGGATTGGAAGGATCACAAGAATTGTGGCCAAAGCCAATGAGTCTCTGGCGTAAAGAGTGGTGCTATCGCAGCTAGTTTAGTAGATATACGATGACAAGGAAAGAGATGTCTGCCAGATACTCAAAATGTGGACATCTTATATCAGGGAAGGTATGAGGTTAGCTGTCCAATCTATTCATCATGAAACGCACTTTCTTGTCCAAGTACAGAATATTCAACCTACACTCGATATGATTCCTGCAGGAACGTACGAACGGTTAATCCAGGATAAAACGTGCTCGCCTTACCCTCTTTGCAATACAAATGGGCACGTCCCCACTCAAAATACATCTTTGTTAGGCCACAAAGCAAGCCACATTGAACAACTGTTATATTGCATGGGCTACGAACAATGCCGATGAATTAACCAAAAAACGAAGCACTGTCAAAGTCACAAGACACTAAACTTGCTACAAATTTGAGTTAGCGTTGGACTCGTAAAGTAGATATAGCCAAGAGTATAATCAGAAGTGTCACATATGGAGCACGTCCTTATGCAAGGTATTCTCCCTGAAGAAATTCAAACCGTACGATTTTCCAAAGCATCACGAAAAAAGACATGTGACAATTGCTCACCTTGTCTGCATCATCCTCGTGGCCAATGAGTGAACGACGAACGCTCTGGGAGAAAAGGAAAAAATAAGGGCGAGTCCCACGTCGGAAGAGAGTAAGCCCCATTAAGTTGAAGGCGCTCGAGACGCCAACTACCGCATAACTATATCAATGAGCAACGAAAAGCAAACGTCGGTCGAACAACCCAAACGACAAACATGCTCATATCTTGGCATGAATACGCATCCAGAGGATTGTACGACGTCGAGAATGCGACAGAGTGGGCAAACGGAACTGTCCCGGAATGAAACGCGGTCCAGTAAATCGACTTTGCCCGACCTATCTCACCCCCCTCAGCAAAATTGGAGCTGGGGGCTTTCCGTTTGGGTGAGAAGGGATCACTCTGTGTCTCCGGAGACTTTCCCCACAGCAGAAGGCGAAAGCGAGGGCTTTCTGTACGTTGCTGCGAAAGCGGTGCTTCATACGACGTGGGTAGTGGAAAGAAATTAAAAAAGTTCGATAGCTTATTACCGACTTGTAATAGCTCCGATTCAAATAGCTATACGTCACTGAGCGTACACCACGATGAATCCTCAGGATGCAGGCGAAAAGACCACCACAAGGATTAGTTTTGTGCATTCGCCAATTATATCGCTGAGTAGACCACCACCAGGTGCGCCCCTTCCAATATTCCACATCAATATTCTGATACCCCCAAGGGAAAGTACCAGACAAGATGGACGAAATGTGTTTCACATACTCTGTTCAGACCGCTCGTGGAAGATCCCAGAATCATGACCCCAAGACATACAGTATATGTCTTCGCAAAGTCTACCCACACGAAGTCACCGATTACCTGCTCGGAAAGGGATGGCGAACGCAGCAGACGAATAAGATTCCACTTCCACCAGAGGGCCAGCCAGTGCAGGAGCAGTCTCTTGATGAACCGGAAGGATCGACGAAGCCCGAAGAAGATGAGACGCGGTTTTGGGAACAGGGGTGGTATCTCTGGACAACTTCTTCCAACAAGAACGCAATCGAAAAATTATTCCTTATGTCTCAAAGCCTCAAATCTCAAGATCATTATCTTCAAGACAAGTTTCGCAGAGAGAGCGAAGAGCATAACGAAAGAATGCGGATAGATCAGCTTCGCGGGCGAATCAGAGTCGAACTGGACGGGACATTGAGCTCTGTACCACCTCCAGACTATTTACAGTATCAGTGGTGCGTGTGTCTTGCTTCATCTTGTTATCTGGCATTCATGGAAGGACAGGCAGAACTCGTCTCTGACACAAATCCCGACGTCACTGCAGCCCATCTTTGACCCTATACGTAGAGTCCTTGCCCCCACTGGCAAGGTCTTGGATATCTTTTGGCGGAGCTTTGAATCTGGATCACAACGAGAGTTTGCGCGTCGAGTGTTGGAGAAGACGCGTTCACCGGAACCATTTATCCTTGGACGTCGTCTTTGTAAGAAGGCATGGGAGATGATATCCGGTCCTCCAGATGCTAAGCCAGACATATAAATAATTTCATACCCTAATATTGAGTAGGTTTAGATGCGGACAACGTTCCATTTGGTTGATTCCGTATAATCTATTGTCCGGCATCGTAACTCTTATCATAACCTAAGCCGGGTACTATGTGGTAAGTGTCCTGTCCAGGTCATATTCAGTCTCCTCTCCCCCATGTCCTTCTTTCTCTGCGTAGACTGCGGTGGTTCAAAGACGTCCGCCGTCATCGCCAATCGCAATGGCGACATCGTTGGACGCG
>JBBPUD010000602.1:0-14068 GCA_038094475.1 Phylloporus aff. rhodophaeus
TGGGTGTTGGTGGTGGGTGCTGTTGCGCTGCACTTATCCTCCTCCTCATCATCTGGGTGGTGTGCTGCTGCGTCCCCTTCGCCCTCGGTCCCAACATGGCAGTGGTGGTTGGCACACTGTTGCACCGCTCTTGCCTAGTGATGCTGCGGCCTGGCCCGGCCCAAAAGCCCCAGCTTGGGCTTGGCTTTAGGGGCTAGTGGCTTTGCAAAGTCATGGGCCGGGCCCTAAGTGTTACGCTTAGTCCTGGGTAGGGCCTTAATGTAGACCTTTGGTAGCTTGGTCAGAGTTCCGTGAAGTCCTAAGACTTAGCCTGCTGCGATGTAGGAACAAAGCAGAATCAAAGCTAGTAGCCCAAGAGTCCAGAGTCAGGAGAGTAGATTGTTTGTAAAGGTAAGATCTAGCTTAGAGTACAAGTATTCGAGACGACGGTTTATATACTATGTGGAATGCACAGCAGCGCTAAGAAAGGGAAGTGGTGTGATGTAGTAGGAATTATGTGATTGGTCGTCAAGAATAGATCAAGAAATGAAAATCAAAACAAGAACAAGGGAAACACAGCCCTTGATGGCTGCCAACAAAACAACTGTTCAAGTAAACAATAGTCTGATCAGGTGAAATGCCAATAAAGCAACATGACGATGAATGACAAAGAAAAGAATAAGCTGCCCACCCATGTCTCTTGCATGTCCTCATAGACAAATCGTAACACTAAGCCCTTAAAGCGAACCATGGCTTGGCCTGGCTTCAAAGCCCAAGCTTGGGCTCAAGCTGCGGCTTAGTATTGGTCTGATGTAGTACATACTACTTGTTGGTATCAAGAATACTGCCTGCCTCCCACTCATCCTCAGTCTCTCCACCATCGTCACCAGATTCCTGCTTGCCCAGCACTTCGGTAGCAAGTGAGGGATCCTCTCGAACCAGGATATTTGACCATGTGGTACACTTCAAGAATTGAAGTGCTTCCACAATGTCGGCCTTGAGACGGTTGTGGCGCTTGGTGATGGTTATCCCTGCAGATGAAAAGACATGTTCCGATGATATGGAACTGGCCATGATTGGAAGGAAATCCCATGCCAGGGATCCCTAAACCAGGTATCGCACAGAATGCATCCTCCACCATTGGATAATGGTGGTATTGCCAATATGTTCCCAGACATTGAGATAGTCATGGAAACCTTGCAGCCATGGATGTGTGGGTTTGTCACTGCGCTTGCTGCCCTGGCTCCAGTGGATCACATCCTTGTCCTCGCTGCTGCTCTCATTGTCAATAAATGACCCCAACAGAGCATTAAGCTTGGGGTTCTGTGTTGCGATGCGGGGTTTGTTGTCTGCGAGCTGTGAGGCATTGGCATCGGAGCCATACATCTCATAGTAGTGTTCCTTGTACTTGTTGTATTTGTTAGTTTGTAAGAAACAAAGGTCAAGAGAAAGATAACTTACAATTAATTTGGCATGGTTTGTCACTTTGTTCGCAAGCTGTTCGTCCCAGTTACCACGGATGTAGTTGAGTTTTTGATGAGGATTGAGAACTAGAAAACATAGATAGGCATTAAATAAGCTTGGAATACATTGCAGGCCCACTTACTCATTGCTATGATATGCACATCTGACATCGCCGTACACTCATAGTAGTACATTAGCTTTTTCACTCCGGCTTCAAGCGCAGCGCTGAATCTTGCAAATTTCTTGCTCTTCATGCGTGCTGTCCATGTTTTGTGTAATGCTTCAAGGGCTGGGAGGGCTGCATGTAATGTTGGTCCCTGTTCCATTGAGAATGCATGTTGGGTGTTCTTCACAAACTAATGTCATGTTGAGTATATGGGCAGCTGTAACGAAGGAAATAAAAGGGTGACATACCACAAGAAGCATTAGAAGGAGACGGACTTGGTTCCACTCCTCTTCTGACGGCTGGAGATCCAAGACCTTGAGGTGCTTCTCTGAGTCATTCCCACGGTCTTTGAAGGCGAGCCGTTCAATGAACATATTAACGTCCTCCTTGAGCTCAAGTGCACAGCTGAGCATGGTGAAGGTTGAGGACCATCAGACTTTCATATCGAGGAGGAGTTGTAGGGGTGGGGAGTGTGTTTGAACAGTCTTGAATAGCATTTTACGCTGTGCTGATGAGCGAGCCTGTATGGTGTAACTCAAAATGTTTTGGCGGCTCTGATCAGATCTACCTACCTTGACAGAGATGGCACGAATAAGGCCAATTGGGTCACAAACACCATCGTCGCCTGAGACAACAATGTCAGTGTTGGGCGAAGAGGGGTCATAATGCCTTGATGTGCTGTATGTTGAAAGGAACACCTGGGTTGTGAGATTGACAACATGTGCCATACAACTAAATACCGGCAATCATAATTAGTTACCAGCCATTATAAGTGAAACTGACATACCATAGTCGCCACTTTTCCCTATCAAAGGGTTTACTGGTCTCGGATGTTAGAAGGCACGCAAATTCAGTCATCATGGTGTTGTTGTTGCTTGAATTGTCACAAGTGACATATCCAACCTAATTAGATAGTGAGCAGGTGTGAGTGAATGAATAAATCACACACCCTATGTGTTATGCCCAAGCGGCTAACTGCTTTATACAAAGCCTGCCCGAGATGCAACCTGTTATGTGCATTGTTGAGTTGGATGAACGCGATAAGTCCCGTTTGAAGGGTCCACATATGGGGTACATTCTCTTCAATCCATGATGCAGTAACAGCGAAGTAGTCGTCACAGTTTGATGCCTGCCATGTGTCACAGGTGAGATTGATGCGTCCTTGGGTATTCTGGCTCTATTATAGTGTGTTAGTTGAGCATCACATAAGCATATGTGTACTTACCGATAGTTTCTTTTTGAGTGCAAGGAAGTCAACCTTGAATTTCTTGATAATAAGTTCATGCATTGCAGTGCGGCCGGGAACCTTGATCTTGTTTGGAGCATGAGAGACAATATTGAGGAGTTGTTGGAACATTGGATGTTCCATACACTGGATTGGCTTGTAGTCTTGTTTGTTAGCATGTTTAATTTGTGTTACACGAAGTGTACCAAAGTAAGGACAAGGGTTTGAACGTTACTTGTTTGACGGAGGACACTCACGAAGAGGTACGATAATGTCGTCAAAGAGTTCTCAGAGGTGTTCTCAAGGTGTGACACGAGATGTACACTTGTATTGTGTAGATCAAGTATGAGGTACATCGAGTGTCTACTCTAGTTATTTATACGAAGGAAATGTGCAGCAGAGAATATCTGAGAACATCATGGAAGAATGGAAATACTAAGCCAGTGTGAGAGAACTGGACTGCGGAGAAGGCTGTCCATCAAGATCAAGGAACACGGAAGTGAAGCAAATGATGAGGGCGAAGCACATAGCCAAGGGGCTATGTGTATAGATACATTGTATCCAGTCCAACAACAAGCAAAGCATGCTCGAAGCATTCTAGACAGGTCAAAGGAGCAGCAAGGTAAGCAATGTGAGAGGAAATGACAAAGACGCTAGGATGTAGTAAGGAAATCGTAACAATACCCCCTTCATAGAGTTGTGCCCCAGGAACAACTTTCCAACCTCTATCCTCAAAGGCTCAGGTCGCTGGATGAGGGCAGGACATGGGGAATGAGATGGTGATAAGGACATTGCGTATCATTATGTCCAAACTGATTGCACGACAAGCAAACGTCACGAGGGCATCTGGTGGGTCCATGTCCCCATCGTTGACAAGTAGTGCATTGTAGTGTGAGGCACAATCGTTGGGGGTGGTGAGGAGCAGAGACGTGGCAATGGGGGCACGTGTAGAGAGGGCACTCATCTCAGTAATGACCAACCTGGTTACACTGAAAGCAACGGGTGGTGTTGGTCGCAGGAGGGTGGATGTAGGGGTTATGCAAGAGATGAGTGGGAGCAAAGAGGATTTCGACATTGCCAACCTGGACAACATAAGATCTATTGATTTCTTGAGCGAGGGGGTCGTGGTAGCGGTCACTGCTGGGAGGGCTAAGGATGAATGGAACAACGTTGTCCTCAGGAATAACTGGTGCTGGGAGAGGAGTTGTGGGGAAAATCGACGAAGGGGAAGAAATATGAAGGGCCAGGGGCAAAGGTTTGGGAGAAGGAGGTTCAGAAGAAGGAAACATGGCGATGTTCTCAAGATACTCTGTGTGTTCGTCAAGAAACAAAGTGAGGAAAATAGGGTGAAATACAGGATATAAAATGCTGATGGGGAGCTGAGAGACAAAACTATGAAAGTTGAGAATGTAGAGTAGTTCGAGGACTTGTCCCGTGAGGCCATTCAGGGATTCACGAACGGGGAGACCATATGCCACAGGGAGGTCGTTAGGTGCTACATGAAAATGGAAGTTCTGTGCGGTGTGAATGCTGTGATAGAGTTTAACTAGTCCTTGTATAGCAAGGTCTTCTTCGTAAAGGGGCATCTGTTCAAGGAGGAGGACGAGCGATGGTTTAGCCAGGATGCTAGCAAAAAGAACCTTCCAAGTGTGATCAGGAAGAAGATACGAGTGTATGGGGGTTGTGCGTAGTGTGGCCCAATGACTCGGGAGTGAGTCTGATGAAGAGGAGGAGTGAGATGCAGGTGGAGACGAGGTAGTAGACATTACAGGGACGGGGTGGCTTGGGTGGGAGAAGAGGAAGGGAGCGAAGTTGGAATATAAAACCAGGTTAAGAAAAAGGTAAGCCTGAGGGTGAGCGAGCAGAGCAAGACAATCCAGAAGGTTTTGAGATATGCGAAGCAAAATTCGCGCATGCAGTGATTCGGGAGGAGCCTCACGAAGAGATCACAACGTCCGAGTTACTGCCGCATTCATCGCAATCGATGGAGTCTTTTATAGTCCTTGAGGATGTCTTGGGCATGCGTGAGATTTGCCTCAGGTTCCCATGTATTCTCAGCCAAGGAATAGCCCTTCCATGTGGTCAGGTACCAATGTCGGCCAGGGGATCCCTTGTGAGATAGAATCGCTTCTACTTCGTACTCTTCATCATCATCAATAACGTCAGGAGGGAGCTGTGGAAATGATGGGCCATGTACATCAGTTTGTCTAAAGGGGGATAGCAGTGAGGCGTGGAATATATATGGATTCTCCAGGTACTGGGAAGTTTTAGTTGATAAACCAGGGGGGAGATTACGCAAGTGATTTCAAATGGGCCATGACGTTTTGGAGTGAGTTTTCACAATGGGTAAGGGATGCGTAGATTGGTGGCTTCCAACCAAACGTGATCTCCTACCTTCCACAGGGAGAACTTCTGGGTGGATCGTTTAGACATGAGGAGGCGAGTGGAGTCATGAGCTACGAGGGCTTCCTTTCGCGCTTCTTCTAATGTGGTGAGTCGGGTTTCCAGGGCAGGGATAAACGTCTTTCCGATCATCGGAAAGTTCCTAGGTTCATAGCCGAGCATCAAGGAGAAGGGGGAGACTTTGGTTGAGCTGTGGGGAGCAGTGTTGTGATGGAACTCGGCTGTGGTGATGTGATCCACCCATTGATGTGGGTTGTTACTGCAAAAGATCCGTAGGTACGTTTCCAGTTCCTGGTTGGTACGCTCAGTTTGTCCGTCGGTCTGAGGGTGGTAGGCGGTGGAGAGTTTGAGATCGTATTGGAGGAGGTGGGCGAGTTCTCTGGAAAGTACAGAGGCAAACTGGGGTCCACGATCAGAGATGATGGAATTATATACATAGGCCAAAATGTTTGAAGACATGGTCAAAGAAGAGCTTGGCTACGCCTGTGGCGTTGATGGTTTTGGAGCAAGGGCATAAAATTACCCCCTTCGTAAGGCCATGGTCAACCACGACCATGATCGAGTTGAAGTTGTTAGACAGTGGGAGATCCGTGATGAGGTCGACAAACAGTTGTCAGAAAGGAAGCGAGGTACTGGACGGGATAGGCTGGAGCAGAGGAACGGTAGGATGGGTGTTTACTTTGTTTTGCTGGCATACAGCACAGCCTGCGACGTAGTTTCGGATGAAGGTGGCCAGACCAGGCCACCAGAAGTCGCGTTTGACAATAGACTTGGTGCGGAATTGTCCCATGTGACCGGTGGTGGGGGAGGAGTGAATAGAGTGGAGGAGGGCTTGTCGAGAAGTGGGAGGAATGTATAGACGTCTCTTGTAAAATAACTGAGCGTTGTCATAATGCCAGTCGGCTAGAGTGGAACGAGGGAAGAGTGGAGAACCATCAGCAAGGTTATGGAGGGCATGAAGGACGAGGGGGTCTAAGGGGGAAGACAGTTGGATTCCTTTGACTAGCGAGGTGTCAAGGGCACTGATGACCACAGGGTCAGGGAGAATGGAGGCGTCCGCATTGTCATCAGCCATGTCTACCTGGTCTAAGTGGGAGAGTGCGTCAGCTGGCCCCATCTGAGAGCCAGGGGTGACTTTCCAAATAATGTCATAGTCCTGGAGGAAAAGTGACCAGTGAGCTTGTCGGTGAGAGAGTTTACGGGGGTCTTTGAGGTAGGATAAGTTTTTATGGTCTGTGATGACCGTGACAAGGTGTTCAGTGCCTAGTAGGTATTGACGCCATTCCTGAAGTGTGAGAATGACGGTGAGGAGCTCTCAATCATAGATGTCATAGTTTCGCTCAGCCAGAGTGAAAGTCTTCAAGAAGTATGTGCAGGGATGAAGATCACCATTGCTGTCTTCTTGTAGAAGAACAGCTCCGGCTGTGAGAAGAGATGCGTCGGTCATTACGAAGAACGGGCAAGAAACATCAGGGAGTGCAAGGATGGGAGTGGATGCAAAGATTAGTTTTAGGTGATTGAACGCTCTGTCTTGATGACGGGTCCATTCCCATTTCTGGTCCTTTCATGTAAGGAGTACAAGGGGAGTAACGATGTCAGAGAAGTTGGGGATGAACTTGTGATAGAAGTTGGCAAATCCAATGAAGCTATGGATGCCTTTCACGGAGGTCAGTGGTGACCAATCTTTGATCACAAAGAGCTTGGTGGGGTCCATCTCAACTTGTCCTTGGCCAATGATCATACTGAGGTACTCCATCTGGGGTGCGTCGAAAGAGCATTTGGAGATTTTAACCGAGAGTCCATGTTCGCGAAGTCGTTGGAGTACACGCTTAGTCCTAGAGTGGTGTAGTTCGATGTCATGCTGCGTGTGGATGCCCAAGTCATCCATGTAGATTTTGAGCCAACGCTCAGAGATCATGTCGGCAAAGATGTGGTTCATGAATGCTTGGAATGTGGACGGAGCATTGTTGAATCCAAAGAACATGACAGTGGGTTCGAAGAGGCTGAGAGGAGTGATGAATGCCACTTTTCATTGGTCCGATTCTTGTATACGAATGTTGTTGTATCCCCATCTGATGTTGAGCTTGGTGTACAGTGTTGAATTTTTCATGTCATCGATGAGTTCAGAGATGAGTGGTAGGGGATACGCATTTCGGACTGTGTGGGAATTGAGATAGTGGTAGTCCTGGCAAGGGCATAGCGAACCATCCTTCTTAGGTACGAAGAAGAATGGTGAAGCTTGGGGGGATTTGGAGGGAGTGATACAGCCAGTGGCAAGGTTTTCTTCAACGAACTTTCTACAGGCTTCTCTTTCGGCAGGGTTTAACGGGTATATTTTGGTGATTTTGGGGATGAAGGACGGTTTGAGCTCAATGGTGTGATTGTAGTCTTGGTATTTGGGGAGGACATTGAACGTGGCTTTGGCGAAGACATCAGCAAAGTCGTTGCACCACGTTGGAATTTCTTTCTCGGTGGGGGCATTTTCCTGAGCTAGCTGGATGGACAGGAATATCTTTCAAAGGGTTTCTGGGGAGTCTATGGAGAGTCGCATGTTGGCCCAATCCACGTCTGGGTTCCATTGATGGAGCCAGGGCATTCCAAGGATGACTTGAGATCTACCAAGGGAGGTGACCATGAATTCGACTTTTTGAGAGAATGAGGGGAAGGAGATTTGTGCGAAGAGTTTCCACTTGATGGTTCCTTTCTTGTTCTTGGTACCATCAATGTTGTACGTGACGACAGGTTTATGAAGTACTTGGCATCCTAGCCTGAGTTTAGGGATGAGGGAAATGTCAATGAAGTTCCCTGAGGCACCACTGTCAAGCAGAGCAGTGTTGTCGACGGTTTGCTTGGGTACTTGTAGCAAAACGGGGAAGTGAAACACATTTTCATTGGGCATAGCTACAAGTATGTGAGGGGAAGAAGACGTCGGGGCATCTTCCCTCAGAGAAAATCCTTTACATCTAAGAGGGAGATTTCAGCGGGCTCCTCGTAGTTGGCCCTCAACGTCTGATGGATTTCTTCATCTTTCCATCCTTTGGTTCTAAGCTGATTGATGTAAACGTTAAGCGGGTTATGCAGTGGGGTGGGGTCTTCCTTTGGAATGACGGGTTCCTTAGGTGGTTGGGTGAGGACGGAGTGAATGTTCTGAGGAGGAGTGGTGGTGAACGCTTTACAGTTCTGGGCGTTGTGCCCAGTCTTTCGGCATCTGAAGCATCGTCCTTCTTTGATGCATTTAGAGCGTTCTTCAGGAGTGAGTTTTGAGATCCGAATGGAATCTACATCCATTGCATTCAGATATCTGATGCAAGGAGCTGGTCGAGGGACGAAGCGGGGAGCGGGAGAAGCTAGGACAGAGTGGACTTGGGGAATGCCTTTCCTGATAGCTGCCATGTGAGCTTTCTGGGTGTGGAACTGCGTGGACTTGTTGATCCACACATTTAAGTCAATGGGGAGTTCGCTCATGGATAGGACCATGTTGGTGATTTTCTGGTCACAGCCAGTGGCAAAGTATCCGATGAGTGTCTGTTGGTCAGTGATGCTGGACTTGGTGGCAGTTCCTAGGAAGTCAGAGATGAATTTCTGAAATCCGTCATTGATGGTGTTGTCGGGTTCTCTGAAGGCAGTCTGGTGGAGGTAAGGAAGCTGGAGACGGGCGGTGGCTTGGATGTCGAAGGGGTAGAATGTCTTTTCGAAGTTTTCGACCAGTTTGTCAAATGTCTTCTCCTTTTCTTCAAGGAGTGGATCGGCCAACCTGTCATACCAGGTTTCGGCAAAGGCGGCTGCCCTTTCTGTGGCTAACATCTTGCTAAGGCAAGTGAAGACCTTGGTCGCATCATCAGCATAGAGTTTCTTGTTGATGATGAAGTAGGCCTTCATGGCCTTGATCCATCTGATAGTGTCTACTAGTTTCCCGGAGAAGTCTGCTGGTAAAGCAGCTCGAAGTTCAGTGGGCTTTTCTGAAGACATAGGTGGGGGCGATGGTGCGAAGAGACTAGGTGACTGAGATGGTGGAGGTAGCAATGGTGGTCTTGGGGTGGTCAAGGTCAGAGGTGCTTCGATGGCTGGGAGTGTTCAAGGGGCAGGTAAGGCTAGTGGGCTCGCAGGTGGTGCTGGGGAGTACGATGATCCTAGGACTTGTCGAGGCAATGGCTGTTGAATGGGTCTTTGTTTGTCGTTGTCTTCTGGGACGCGGTAAGCACGACGAAGGGCTCGGTCTCTGTGGGAAATGTTTGCTAGGGGTGGGTGTCCTGCTCCTAGATAGGAGGGACAAGGAAGATACTTGATCTTTTGTTACACGAAGTGTACCAAAGCGAGGACAAGGGTTTGAATGTTACTCATTTGACGGAGGACGCTCACGAAGAGGTACGACAACGTCGTCAAAGAGTTCTCAGAGGTGTTCTCAAGGTGTGACACGAGATGTACACTTGTATTGTGTAGATCAAGTATGAGGTACATCGAGTGTCTACTCTAGTTATTTATATGAAGGAAATGCGCAGCAGAAAATATCTGAGAACATCATGGAAGAATGGAAATACTAAGCCAGTGTGAGAGAACCGGACTGCGGAGAAGGCTGTCCATCAAGATCAAGGAACATGGAAGTGAAGCAAATGATGAGGGCGAAGCACATAGCCAAGGGGCTATGTGTATAGATACATCGTATCCAGTCCGACAACAAGCAAAGCATGCTCGAAGTGTTCTAGACAGGTCAAAGGAGCAGCAAGGTAAGTGATGCAAGAGGAAATGAGAAAGACGCCAGGATATAGTAAGGAAATCGTAACAATTTGCAAGATAGTATTGCACACCTGGTCTGTCGCAACAAGCCACTCAATAGCAGCATTGTGAAATGCCGAATCCGAATATTGAATAATTGTGTCTACTGGCACAAGATGGCCATCGAGGGAAGGTTGCCTGGAGACAGACAAGGAGGTGTTGTGCTGACAAACTTCTTCATCTTGGCGGCATTTGGTGTCCATGGGTAACATTGATGTGAATCCGTTGTCAGCAGCCCATTTGTGATACAATTCGCTGTGCGCTGATTACTGGTGACATCATAGTGTGGTCGCTTGGTTGACAATAGTAACACGTCTCTTGAGTTGTTCACTAGTACAGTATGTAGATGGTGAACGAAGATTTTGCAATTCAAAGAGCAGATAACACACCTGCAAGTGTTACAATCCCAAACCTTCTTCCCACTTGAGTTTGGATATGGAGCAGAGAAGTGTGCATCAATGTCTTGAGTGTGCTCGGCCTGTCCCAGCTTGATTGGCTCATTGATATTGATTACTTCAACGTCCTTGACAGACTCCTTGAGCAGGTGGTTGGGTCCAGTAGGGGGCCCATCTGTAGTATGGTCTGTCTGATGCCCTAAAAATCCATTGTAGGGGATCAATCAACATCGGATTTATTTGAGCCATACCTTTCAAGTTTTTCTTTTTCAGGGGACCCTCGGCTTCAGACTCTGCAGAGAGTGAGGCAGAATCATCGACTCTGTGAGTCCGTTTTGTGCCTGCCTCACCAGACTCACCAGGTCCACCTGGCACGTGTGATGCATTGCCTGCTGCATGAGCTCTCTGGTGGGAAGAAAGCTCTAAGTTGGCAGTGTTGTCGGCACATGTTACACATGCAGATGCCATGGTATTACGTTTAGGCCAGCATGGCTGTTCTTCGGTGTCAGGCATAGCTATTTAATAACGGCAAATAAGCGATTGAATCTGATTGGCAGAAAAGATGAAACAAGAATAAGTTTTCATGCTTACATACCATTTATAGTTAATGGCTCCTTCTGGCATGAGGGGTGGCACGATTTCTCATGGCTTCAGGGCTTCTGGGGCCTGGCTTGGCTGAGCTTGTGGCTTCTCAAAATGTCAAGCCAGGCTCCAAGCCACAACAGGCCCCTAACATGGCACTCTTTGACAACGTTGTCGTACCTCTTTGTGAGCGTCCTCCGTCAAACAAGTAACGTTCAAAACCTTGTCTTCACTTTGGTACACTTTGTGTAACAAAAGATCAAGTATCTCCCTTGTCCCTCCTATCTAGGAGTAGGACACCCCCCTAGCAAACATTTCCCACAGAGACCGAGCCCTTCGTCATGCTTACCACGTCCCGGAAGACAACGATGAACAAAGACCCACTCAACAGCCATCGTCCTGACGAGTCCTAGGATCATCATACTCCCCAGCACCACCTGTGAGCCCTCTAGCCTTGCCTGCCCCTCGAACACTCCCTGCCATTGAAGCACCTCTGACCTTGACCACCCCAAGACCACCTTGACCACCACCACCATTGCAGTCACCCAGTCTCTTTGCACCATCGCCCCGAATGTCCTCTGAAAAGCCCACCGAACTTCAAGCTGCTTTACCAACAGACTTCTCCAGGAAACCGGTAGACGCAGTAAGATGAATCAAGGCCATGAAAGCCTACTTCATCATCAATAAGAAACTCTATGCCAACGACGCAACCAAAGTCTTCACTTGCCTTAGCAAGATGTTATCCACAGAAAGGGCAGCTGCCTTTGCCGAAACCTGGTACGACAGGTTGGCCGATCCACTCCTTGAAGAAAAGGAGAAGACATTTGACAAATTGGTCGAAAACTTTGAAAAAACATTTTACCCCTTCAACATCCAAGCCACCGCCCGTCTCCAGCTTCCCTACCTCTGCCAGACTGCCTTTAGAGAGCCCGACAACACCATCAATGATGGATTTCAGAAATTCATCTCTGACTTCCTAGGAACCGCCGCCAAGTCTGGCATCACTGACCAACAAACACTCATTGGATACTTCACCACTGGCTGTGACCAGAAGATCACCAACATGGTCCTATCCATGAGCGAGCTCCCCGTTGACCTAAATGCGTGGATTGACAAGTCCACTCAGTTCCACACCCAGAAAGCTCGCATGGCAGCTATCAGGAAAGGTACCCCCAAGCCCACTCTGTCCCAGCTCCTCCCGCTCCTCGCTTCGTCCCTCAATCAGCCCCTTGCATCAGAGATCCGAACGCAATGGATGCAGATTCCATTTGGGTCTCAAAACTCATCCCCAAAGAACACTCTAAATGCATCAAAGAAGGACGATGCTTCAGATGCCGAAAGACTGGGCACAACGCCCAGAACTATAAGACATTCACCACTCCTCCTCAGAACATTCGCTCCGTCCCCACCCAGCCACCAAGGGAACCTGTCGTTCCTATGGAAGATCCCGTTCCTTCGCAAAACCCGCTTGACATTTACGTCAACCAACTTAGAACCAAGGGATGGAAAGACAAAGAAATCCATCTGACGCTGAGGGCCAACTACGAGGAGCCCGCCAAGATCTCCCTCCTAGATGTCAAGGATTTTCTCTAAGGGAAGATGCATCAACGTCTTCTTCTCCTCATGTACTTTTAGCCATGCCAAATGAAAACGCGTTCCGTTTCCCTGTTTCACTACAAGTACCCAAGCAAACCATCAACACCACTACTCTCCTTGACAGTGGCACCTCAGGAAATTTCATTGACATCTCCCTTGTCCCTAAACTCAGGCTAGGATGCTGAGTACTTCGTAAACCTGTCGTCGCATACAACGTTGATGGAACCAAGAACAAGAAAGAAACCATCAAGTGGAAACTCTTTGCACAAGTCTCTTTCCCTTCATTCTCACAAAAAGTCAAGTTCATAGTCACCTCTCTCAGCAGAGCACAAATCATTCTTGGAATGCCATGGCTCCGTCAATGGAACCCTGACGTAGATTGGGTAAACATGCGACTGTCTATAGATTCCCCAGAAACCCTTCGAAAAATATCCTTGTCCACCCAGCTCGCCCAAGAAAACACCCCCACCGAGACGGAAATCCCAATGTGGTGCAAGGACTTCGTGGACGTCTTTGCTGAAGCCACGTTTAACATCCTTCCCAAGCATCGAGACTATGACCACACGATTGAGCTCAAACCGTCCTTCGTCCCCAAGATCGCCAAAGTATATCCATTAAACCCAGCCAAGAGAGAAGCCTGTAAGAAGTTCGTCGAAGAAAACCTTGCCACTGGCCATATTATTCCATCCAAATCTCCCCAAGCCTCACCATTCTTCTTTGTACCTAAGAAGGATGGTTCACTACGCTCTTGCCAAGACTACCGCTACCTCAATTCCCACACGGTCCGAAATGTGTACCCCCTACCACTCATCTCTGAACTCATTGATGACATGAAAGACTCAACGCTGTTCACCAAGCTCAACATCAGATGGGGTTATAACAATATTCATATATGTGAATCGGACCAATGGAAGGCAGCGTTCATCACTCCCCTTGGCCTCTTTGAACCCACTGTCATGTTCTTTGGATTCAACAACGCTCCATCCACATTCCAAGTGTTCATGAACCACATCTTTGCTGACATGATCTCCGAGCGGTGGCTCAAAATCTATATGGACGACCTAGGCATCCACACTCAGCGTGACATCGAACTACAGACTAAATGTGTACTCCAACGACTTCATGAACATGGACTCTCAGTTAAGATCTCCAAATGCTCTTTTGACACACCCCAGATGGAGTATCTCGGTATGATCATCGGCCAAGGACGAGTCGAGATGGATCCCACCAAGCTCTCTGTGATCAAAGATTGGTCACCGCCGACCTCCGTGAAAGGCATCCATAGCTTCATTGGATTCGCCAACTTCTATCGCAAGTTCATCCCCAACTTCTCGGACATCGTCGCTCCCCTCGTACTCCTTGACGAGCAGATGCTAAATAGAATCTGTATTCTCGTCCAAGGGGCAGAGACAGCGATAGGGATAGTGTAGAGTGATGAGACTCACTCTACTAGCAGGTAACTTGGTTAAGAATATCACTGGTGAT
>JBBPUD010000603.1:0-14028 GCA_038094475.1 Phylloporus aff. rhodophaeus
GATTTGGGACTGTGTTCTGGGCTCGCTGGGGTCGTTTACGGGCACGGTCTAGTAGCTAGCCTACCGGGTCGGCAGGGGGAACGCATACACGCAGGGGGTATACCGTATTAGGAATGTTTGTACCGTGCAAACAAATTAAGAAATTTCCCTGGTAAACTTTCGTCGGATATAGTATCTTCTTACCAAAATTCTCATGGGTCAACTATTGGATAGAAATTCGCAAATATTTTATATTCTTTCCGATTCCTCACCGGTAACAATTTGTCCTGAAAGTCCGGTGTACAGACTAAACTTGAGTCATAGGTGTTTAGCTCCTTTTGTGTACGTACACGTATCGAGCTTCTACTACATTAGACTACTGCACCACCTTTAGGCTTTGGTGTGAGCAAAATACAGCAGTCCGATTTCCTAATGCCAATCAGTCTCATCAGCCGAAGTGGTGTCCGGGGTAGTTCACAGATCCTGAGCAGGCCAATTCCCTCATCATGCTGCCGAATGGTCGGAGAACTAAAAACGTTCGTGCCGAAAGAGCACGATGGTCCGGCTTTCCATACAAGTCAGACCAAGCCTTGCGGGGCTCGGTAAGGAAATTATACAGCAGCAAGTAGTCCAAAAGGTATGGAGATCAAGGAGATACTAAGGATGTGACCCATGCATGCCTTCCGACTTTCATCCAAGTACGTGACGGAACTCCGAGTGAAAAGCTTCCCGGATCTCGATGGCTCTAGTGATGCAGGGCTCGGGGCTCTTGCCGCAAGCCTTCAATAGAATCTCTACTATGCTTAGTGTACGGTGTACCAGTATGCTCGCAAGTTTGATACTTTTGTGCGAGGTGCGACTCTGAGCCTATAGCAATCGTCATCGAAAAATTTCTTGGTCTCAATGGCAGGGCCCTTCCAAATATCGGGACAACTCAACTATCAGAGCAGCTCGTGATCGAATTACACTCACCTCTACCTGAAGGCCTGACCCCTCCCTCGCCGAAATCCCATATGACAAGCTGAACGTACTTCTGCCAGCTGCCCTCGTTTCTTGTCGACTGCGATTTGTTTCCCCATTACCGAGCTTGTCCACTTATCAGGACCAGACGTGAAGACCACCTCCGCACATACCATACGACAATGACCATGCTGAGAAATATCGAGATCAAGACAACGCATGGAGAACGAGCACTGCTTAGTTCATCCCTGGATTCGTCCACTGCTCAGCCAAGAGTACTCACGGGCGTGATTGCCAGGCTCGACAAAACAAGGGGCGTACTTTGGTTAATTTCTCGTCTGAAACGGGCGTTTGGTGCACTCTTGTTCGAAAAGATATCGTGGGTGGAGTACAAGCACGTTTCGGCCGACAGCTGATCATGGTGCAAGTTTGTGACGAGGTTTCGTTGGTGGACTTGATAGACAATATCGAAACGATTGAAGTATTGTAGCTTTTGATTGATGTGTGCTTTCGTAGTGGGGTGCTAGTTATTATGCTTTACTGTTGTTGCTGCTAGGTGAGTTGAACTTGAACACTACCAAGTTTTAGACGGAGATTAGGTTTGACTCGGAGTCGAGTTGACTCTCTTGCCCTGAGCCACGAGGTGCAGCCTGCGATGCTCCACGGGCGGCTTTCACCTCCTGGCTTCAGGCATTGACACCCAGATTATTCTCTTATCCATAGATCATGTCACACCAGGACCTAGAGTCCACGTCGTTGCCCCCACTTCTTGTATCAAGTATGTGCCCTTCTCACTGTCAGTGCTTAATCGATCGGAACCGAGTTAAATCCTTACTAGCGCTTGATGTACACGTCAAACCTCAAACCCAAAAGAAGCTTGAGGCTGTCATCGTGAATGTTGGTAACACGGCGCCGAGACAGATCTGCAAGACGATATCTCCTGGAGATCATCATCAAGAACTATTTCATCCACCTTTGTAAGATCTTTGCAAGTCGGATGTTCTATTACAGACATTTTTTCTTGTTCAGGAAAGTGTTGCCCAATGCTAAATTCTGCATATCCCTCCAATACAATGGGGATTTTCGTGCTGTTCCCATTTCCCTGAACCCACAAACAGTATTATTTGAAGCTCAAGAGAAGGATGGGGAACAAGGTGGTTTTTTTCTCTTACCGGTTTTCCTACTTGCTCACGACCGGCAGTATACTGCAAGACCAAGAGGAACGTTGAAATTACTATTGGTATCCAATCGGTGCGCCGTTTGATTTCGAATCCACTTTGTTATCTGAGATATGTCATAGCTCCCCTCGAGTGTTGATGAAATCGTGGCATCTTGCTCTAGGCAAGTTTTCAACCCGATAATGTCAAGTTTTACCTCTCATTTATATGTTCAGGTTTCGGGTTCTGGTCATCGGCAAAGTACTCTTCTTCGCTCATTACAAACAACCCTGAGATCTAATTCTTGTTTACATAGGCCGGCGTTGGTAAATCTTCACTGATAACCAAGGTTTTCGGTGTGGTAAGGCCTTTCGTTAGCCATCAAACCGGATCAATTGTTTACCCTTACCTTTAGGATCTATCCGGGACAACACGAGAAAATGCAAGCATCGATCAGGAATATATTACGCCCGGTCATGATCGCTTTATTGTCCATTGTAGCGCTGGGTTTGAGGCTGGTGACCGGGGCAACTTGGATGTCGTCCATGATTTCATCACCTGTCGAAGAGGCATGAGAGATTTAAAGGACCAATTGCACGCAGTATGGTACGTTCCCTCTTTCCGCAGGTAAAGGAGAGCAAGATTAGTTTACAGGCTATGTCTGGAGATCCCGTTTCACGGGGGCCGCATCCTAGAGACTGGCATAGAGGATTTTCTTCATGACCGAGAGCAAATCCTGGGAAATAGTATGTCTTTGGGGTGCGCTGATTGGCTTTATTAACTAGTTCTCAGTTCCTCTTATCGCGGTATTTACCAAGCTGGATGCGCTTGTGGATATGCTGAGTGCAGAGGCCTTACGGGTGGGCAATCTCCCCGACAATGATGCTCTAATCGAGGGAAAACGGGAGTCATTGGAGAGGCTTTGCTTGATGCCTCTCCGAATGGCAACCGGCAAAGATAATGTGCCGCACGTCGCTGTGTCGGGTAAGTGAGAGGACGATGGCTTTCAGCTTTCGGTGCGATCACTGTTAGCAGATCAGGAGGGCTACGAAGACAGCCTCAATGAGCTTGTCCAAGAAACAATGAATAACATCAACAGATGTATCATTGATGAATCAGCCCACTATATCCCTGCAACGTGGCAGAGGAGAATATCCTTCAAAGCTGCAGCAACAATAGCGTAAGAATGCATTGTCTTCTCCCCCGACACTCTCCTCACCTGTCCTGATACAGTGTCGTGAAGAAAAGTGAGTTTCAACAAGAAATTACTTTTCCGCTAATGATCATTGTTAGGATACTATAGTGCGGCACCTTTGAACCTTCGGGGTCACACTGTGGATGCATATCTCGATGCGCTTCACAAGGATATCATCACAATCTGGAGTTTCAAGGATCCACAGCTTGTATGCCATTGTTATCCCTCTCCGCCAATTTTGACCACGTGTGTTCCATAGAATCTTTTCGGAGAACAGTTTAAAGGATGGTTAGTTAAGAGACCCAACAATGTCAGAGGGACTCAAGACCTCCGCCAGGTCACGTGAGCCGCATACCCATTTCTGTCCCTCATCAAGTTGACGATACGGTTGAACAGCCGAGATGTCATCAGACAGCTCATGGCCTACATTGTAGACCTGACTTGCGTCCTGAAAATCCTTTTAGTCCTCACTGCCGCACAGTGTGACCAAGTCTCCGCTGAGACCCTCGGCATCGCGATGCGGGCGTATGAGGAGGCGCATCGGCCTGCCGTGCACGTCGACATCAACGCGTTCTCCATGGGTTTCACATCTGGGAGACAGGGCAGGACCCTTGAGAAGATCAGGGCGCTGATTGAGAAACATTGCATTCCAAACGAGGATATTGCAAAACTCGGGCACCAGTTGTAGTGGTCCGCAGGGTTGGATGGTCCTCACAGTGTATTATTAGGCTTCTCTCTCTATGGAATATTGTGTCATGCTGCTTTCAGAATCCTTGGTGGGCAATGTTTCTTGTGTGTATGGAGCACAGAATGTGGTCCTGGAACAATGCATCATATCCCTTGCTTTGGTGTTGTTCTTCACAGTATTTGGATCTCTGCATTTCTTGGTGATTTAACGGCACATCAGCAAATCACAATGTTACTGTACAGTACTGGACATATGGTTACAGAAGTTACAATGCTACAGAGAGGTCCCCCCTTGTACAGGACAGGTTACAGGAACATATACATAGAGCCACAGGCTGTACAAGACTGGTACAGTTTTTGTGCTCATGTACAGCATATTAAGTAATCTGCACAGCATGGTACAGCCGCACAGCACAGTACAAGCCCTATGGTAGTACTACATTATATGCTAGTTTCTTTTTTTTCTTTTCACTCAAGAGACTAGAAAATGAAATAAAATTTATTAAACTATACTACTACATACATGGTGGCAGTGCAACCCATGTCATTCCATTGCCCTCACTGTTGTCATTGCAGTGCAGGGCATGCCATTGTGCAGCCGCTGCCCTTATCATTGTCTGGATTGTGCTCCGCTAATGCCCCTTCGTCCTCATAACCAACATGGGGTGGTTGGTGCACTGTTGTAGGTTGGTGGTGGGTGCACCACCATGTCCTCTGAGCCCCCCTTGTGTTGGTGTTACACGAAGTGTACCAAGACAAGGTTGAAGGTTGAACATTGACTTGTTTGACGGAGGATGCTCATGAAGAGGTACAACAACGTCGTCAAAGAGAACCCAAGGGAAGACTAGTGTGGTGACACAAGATGTACACTTGTATTGTGCAGATCTAGTATGAGTACATTGAGTGTCAATTCTAGCTATTTATACTATTGAGACACACAGCTGTGGAAGTTCAAAGAACAAGATGAAATGATGGAATACTAAGTCAGCACGAGAGAGCCAAGCTACAGGGGAAGGCTGTCCGAAACAAGATCAAAAGCACAGGCAATGGAAACAGGCATGAGGTGAAACAGGAACCTGGTGAAACAAGAATTGAGGAAAGAGAACGAGTCGTGCTCAAAGATGATGTAGGTGGAGCGAGGCATTGCCTAGGATGATGAGCATATGCTCATCGTGTTCAGAAAAGATAAGCAGAAGAACGAAGTAAAAGATTCAATGAGAAATGAGGAGAACGTGACGATAAAGAGATAAAATTGTAACAGTTGGCGCATCATCATTGTGGGTGCACTGTTGCGTCACCCTCACCCTCATTGTGGTGGTGCTGGTGGTTGACACAGTTGTGTTGCACTCACAGTCCTCCTCATAATGGGGTAGTGGGCACACTGTTGCACTATGCCCCTTCACCCAAGTCACCAGTGCGGTGGTGGTGGTTTGGTGCACTGTTGCGCCACCATTGCTGTTGTGTGCTGCTGTTGCCCTCATCATTGGGGTGTTGGTAGTGGATGCAGTTGTGCTGCACTCACACTCCTCATTGTCATGGGCTGGTAGTTGGCATGTCATCGTGGCCCCATCCCCCATGTTGTCGCACTCATTGTGGTGTCATCACCCTTGTGATGGTGGTAGGTACCATTGCATTGCACCTGCCATCCTTGTTGTGGGTGGGTGGTTGGTGCACTGTTTGCCAATGCAGCGATAGTTGTAGGTGTCCTATTATGCAGCCCTTAATCACTCCATGGTGGTGGTTGCCATCATGCACTGCTGTTGCCCTTGTCATCAGGGTGTTGGTGGTGGGTGCTGTTGTGCTGCACTTGCCCTTCTCATCATGTCGAAGTATCTAAATAGGGGCAGCAATGCCCAAACTCAGAATGTGCTGCAAAGGAGGCAAAGCACAACTGTATTTACCTAAATAGGGGCAGCAATACCCAAACTGAGATACATGAGTACAGTGTGTGGCTAGGATCAAAGAATCTCACCTCAGAATGTGCTGCAAAAGAGGCAAAGCACAACTGAGGTGAGGAAGGAAAGTTTGAAGGTTTAAAAAGGGTGAGGTTACACACTCGCTTAACTCCAGGCAACTCCAGATCAGAAGTAGGTGAAAATAGGTGTTCCACAAGTAGTAAGTAGAAAGGGAGAGACTCAAAAGGGGGTAGGGACGCCACCATGCAACGAGCATGAGGTCTGACTATCCTAATGGGAGATAGAGTAAGTCTGAAAGGAAAGATGGAGCGGTGAAGTCGGAAGAGCTCCAGAGTTGGTGCATGTGAAGCTCCAGAGTTCTGGAGTTAGCTTTTGACACTCCTACTCGAGTGCAACTGTAGGCCCATAGCTCTGACAAATTTCCAGTGTTGCTCATGCAGAAGAGGTTTTGTGAGAATGTCCGCTACCATATCTCTGGTGGGAACATACTGGACAACCGCCTCTCCGTTTCCAACAAGGTCATTGTGGACAAAGTGGTACTTCTGTTTGATATGTTTTGTACGGGTGTGGAATTGTGGATCGCAGGAAAGAATGATCACAGCTTGGTTGTCACAATGGAGGATTGTAGGTTTGGCTTGTGGATGTCTGATTTCCTTGAAGAAAGTCCATAGCTAGGCCAGATGTTGTCTGGCATTGCTAAGTCCGATGTATTCGGATTCCGTTGAGGATAGCACTACCATGCTCTGGAGTTTACTCGACCATGAGATGGCCCCCCTGTTGCTAAGAAAAACAAAACCAGAGATGGACTTGGAGTTGTCTGGGTTTTGTGACCAACCCGTGTCTGAGAAGCTGTGGAAGTCCATGTCCATAGACACTTTGTTTCCATTGTACCGGAGTTCCATGTCCGTGGTTCTGTGTATATAGTGGAGTACTCTTTTGGCCATGTCCCAGTGGCATTTCTTAGGAGCAGAGCTAAAATGGCTGAGTACTCCGACAGCATGGGCTAGGTCTGGTCGTGTTCCCATCATCAAGTACATCAACAACCCAATGACTGTTAGGTATGACACCTTCGTTCCATTTATAACCATCTCTGGGAGAGTGGTATTGTCCTCCAGGTCCATGGTGGAAAGGAATGAACTGTGAAGCATCGGTGTTTGGCACAGAGCAGAGTTTGCCATTCTGGTACGTTGTAGGACTGTTTGTGCATATTGGACTTGCGACAGGAAGATGGTCCAGAGTTTTCTGTCCCAGTGGACTTCGAGGCCTAGAATGAACTTTGCTTCTCTGAGATCGTGCATTTTAAAAGAGGAGGAGAGTGAGGACTTTACAGAATTCATGAAGGAACGGGTGCTTGTGGCCAGAAGCAGGTCATCTATGTAGACAACGAGAAAACAGACCTGTCTGTTCTTCCAGAATACATATAGGCATGTTTCTGCATTCAACCGAGTAAATCTGAGTTCTCCGAGCCTTTTGTCCAGCGTCTTGTTCCAAGTTCGTCCTGCTTGCTTAAGTCCGTACAGGGACCAGTGGAGTCGCCAACAGTGTCTGGGTTGTATGGATATGCTGTCTGGAGGTAAGAGGTACAACTCTTCCTCCAGTTCTCTGTTGAGGTATGCCGTCGACACGTCCATCTGGTCTAATTCCAAGTTGTATTTGGTGGTGAGGGCTACAATGGTCTGGACGGAGTCGAGGTTTGCAATGGGTGCGAACACTTCCTGGTAATCGACTCCTTCCTTTTGAGTGAATCCCCTTGCCACAATCTGGACTTTGTACCAGTCCACCTTTCTGTTCTCGTCCCGCTTGATCCGGAACACCGGCTTGGAGGTGATTGGAGTTACTCCCTTCAGTAACAGGACAGTTTCGTACATGTGGTTGGCGTTTAGACTCAGGAGCTCTTCTTCGACTGCCAATTTCCATAAGTCCATGTCTGATCTCATATAAGCATCCTTGATCGAAGTTGAGAGGTCTTCTCTGCTAGGTCCGTGGGTGATTCCGGTGAACAGGTTATGCTCAAGCTCTTCCTCCATGCTTAGGAAAGCCCCCAGTATGTCAGGAGTTTTGGTGGTGCTTTTTTCATCAGACTCGTCAGGGGACAGAACATCTTCTATTTCTGCTTCATCGGCTGAATCCTCCCACTTTCTCTGTATCCGCTGTGCTTCCTCATCCAAGGTGCACTGGTAATCTCTATTCTTATTTGCTGGTTTCCATATCTGGCTTCCTCTGTGGACTCCTGCTAGTTTTTGAGCTGGGGAGGGGAGGACAGAGATTTTGGATGGGTTATGGCTGGTTCGGAGGTCGGACTTGGGTTCTTGTTTGGTGACCTCTTGAGGTGGAGCTGGCTGAGTTTGCTCGTCAAGTCCGCAACATTATCCGCTTGGCTCAGAGTGGCTCCCACTGATCCTGGGTAGGGTGTGTTCACAATATCTTCGTCCTCATTCTCATTCTCGAGATTATGTTCAGAATGGCAGAGATGTCGGATGCACAAGTCCAGGAGCTGGTTTTGGATTTGGAGATTTTGCCAGACTTGTTGAAAGTGACATGATGGCTGGAAATTATGGATCACCGCTCTAAGTTGAGGAGCTTGTATGCCTGTTGACCATAGGTATATCCGAGCATAATACATTTCCGTCCGTGTGAGTGGAACTTTCTATCGTGCTGTTCTTTCAGGATGAGAGTGTATCCAATGCATCTGAAAGGGCGGAATAGGGTAGAGTCTATGGATCGTTTGAACAAGGCGTGGTATGGTGTATCTCCATTCAAGGTGGACGTTGGGCTTCACATGGAGATGTATGTGGCTGTGGACATGGTGTTGGCCCAGAAGGATTTGGGGAGCTTGGAGTCCTCAAGCATTGAGTTGGCTAGCAAGGAGAGGGTTTGGTTCATTTGTTCCATGAGTCTGTTTTGTTCAGGAGTGTACGGAGTGGATGTTTCAAGGTTTGTGCCATCACTCCGGAGTGTATTTCTGAACTCCTTGTTCATGTACTCGCTCCCCCTGTCGCTCCAAACAAACTGAACATGAAGGTTGGAGAAAGCTTCAGAGCCAACTTCTGAGCAGAAAAATAATTCAGAGTTGGACTTCCAGTGGAGGTAGGTGTCCCGGACTTCACTCTTTTGCTTCAAAAGTAGATCCAAGGGAAATGTGTGAAGTTGTCAACGATGAGTAGCCAATACCGATATCCCTCCCGGAAAGCCAGAGTTACTGGTCCTCCAACATCTGTGTGTACCATCTCTAGCAGTCTGGAAGTGTGTACACCTTTGGATTTGAAAGAGAGTTTTTTTTTTTCATTTTTCTGGTGGTGCAAGGCTCGCAGAACTCCAGGGTTCCTATGAGTCCATCTATTCCTTGAAGGAGGCCTTCCTGGACCATAGTCTAGATTCTAGATACAGTGATATGGCTGAGATGCCTGTGGAGTATGTTTACATCTATGGACATTAGGCTGGAGTCGGGAATTTGGACTGGAGTGACGTTGGCATGGTATAGTCCTTGTTTGTGGTGTCTGGTCATGACAGTTTTTTGTCCTTTTTGCATGGAACAGGAGTTTGATCTGCCTGGAAATGTTGTGCAAAAGCCTAGCTTTGATAGCTTCAGTACAAAGATAAGGGATAGTGCGAACTCTGGGATGTGCAAGACATCACTTAGGGTAATTTCGTAGCATTCTCCTTTAACTGAGGAGTGAAGGATCACTGTTCTGATTCCGATGGTGCATACTGTGGAATTATCACTGAATTGTATGAGCTGTGGTGAGGGTAGTGTAGGGTATGTGGAGAAGTAGTTCTGGTGTGGTACCATGTGTGATGTTGCTCCAGAGTTGATAATAATTGGTTGTGTTGACTGTGTTGTGTTGGACATCATGTAAGCCTGAATGCAGTGATATAGCGCTCAGTCTACTTGGTCACTAGTTACATTAGTTCGGTCCACAGGATTTGAACTTGGACTTGGCTTGTTTGCAGTGTCTGCTCTGTCCTTTCCATACTTGCTTTTTAACTCCTCAGACCAATACTTTTGACTCCTACATTCCCTTGTATCGTGTCCTGTAGTCCAATGATGTTTGCACCACTTTCCCCTTTTTCGATTGCCCTTCATCTTCGCCGAGTGCGCAGAGTCTGTTTTGGCAGAGAGTTTTAGGTGAGCTTCCTCTGAGAGAATGTGGATTTTGATGAAGTCAAAGGTTAACTTGCTCTCATTGATGGCGTTGATGATGGACAAAGTGAAGGTACTCCACTCCGGAGTCTTCAGAAGGGAGTGGAGCAAAATGAAGATGAGGATTTTGGAGTCGATGGAGTATTTCATACCACTCAGATGTGATTCCAGGGATCGGATGGAGGTGATGTGTTCGGAGAGATTGGAGTTTCCATCCCATTGCGAAGAGAAGAGTTGGCAGTATGAATGGTATGCGGAGGGGAGATTGGAGGTCTGGTAGAGTGTGAGGAGGGCATCATATAGTGCTTTGGTGGAAGTATATTCTGCTGTCTTCAGGAGTATCGCATCAGAGATGTGGTCCTGTATTATTCTGTGCACTTTCTCATCGTGTTCCATCCATTTTCAATTGTCGTCTATGGAATTGATGGGTGTGGAGATGGATCCGGAGCTGCCGGAGCACACGGTAGAAGCGCCAGCATTCGGAAGTGCAGGTGGACATATGTCTGTACCTAAGGTGACACCAAGAACTTTTTCTCTGCGAAGTTTGGCAGTGATGTGCAACTTTCATACTTGGAAATTGCTGGGTCTGAGTAGGATTGGGCATTCTGCAGCAGATGAGTGAGTTTCAGGAGACATCGGAGTTAGCCCGGAATGCGTCAGGATGAAAGACGGAATGTACGCTGCTGGAGCAGAGTTGTGTGATGTCGACAAATGGTTGCTAGTGTATGCTAGCAGGGCTCATAACCTGTCAAAGTATCTAAATAGGGGCAGCAATGCCCAAACTGAGATACATGAGTACAGTGTGTGGCTAGGATCAAAGAATCTCACCTCAGAATGTGCTGCAAAGGAGGTAAAGCACAACTGAGGTGAGGAAGGAAAGTTTGAAGGTTTAAAAAGGGTGAGGTTACGCACTCGCTTAACTCTGGGTAACTCCAGATCAGAAGTAGGCGAAAATAGGTGTTCTGCAAGTAGTAAGTAGAAAGGGAGAGACTCGAAAGTGGGTAGGGACGCCACCACGCAGCGAGCATGAGGTCTGACTATCCTAATGGGAGATAGAGTAAGTCTGAAAGGAAAGATGGAGCGGTGAAGTCGGAAGAGCTCCAGAGTTGGTGCGCGTGAAGCTCCAGAGTTCTGGAGTTAGCTTTTGACACATCATTGTCTGGATGGTGGTGTGCCACCATGTCCCTTTCATCCTTGGTGCCAATGCAGCAGTGGTAGTGATGGGCAGGTGGATTGTTGTACCACTCTCACTCCCTCATATTGGCGGTTGTCGTTTGGTGGGCACACCATTGTGCTGCCATCATTGTTGTCTTGCGGGTGGTGCACGCTGTTCTGCACACCATTGTGCCCTTGTTGTCGCTGTGGTAGTGGTAGGCATGCCGTTGCAGTGCCCTTGCCTTTGCTGTTGTCTTGCAGGTGATGCATGCCATGCACCGTTCCACCCCCTCGCTGTCATCGTCCTGTGGGTGGTAATGTGCACACTGTGTCTGCCCCCTACCATCACTGCGGTGACGACGTTGTGGCACCATTTCCCTTGTTGTCATCCTGTGGATGGTGCATACTGTCAGGTTGTTTCACCATTATCACCATCGTGGTAGCGGTGGTAGTGGTGATGCACCTCCCACCATTGTTGTCGTTGTGTCACCCTTGCCATGTGTTACACGAAGTATACCAAGCAAGGACTAAGGTTGAGTGTGACTTGTTTGATGGAGGATGCTGACGAAGAGGTACGACAATGTTATCAAAGAGGACTCAGAGGGACTAGGTGATGACATGAGATGTACACTTGTATTGTGCAGATCAAGTATAAAGTACATTGAGTGCCTACTCTAAGTATTTATAATGGGACAATGCACAGCAGAGAACAATGAAGAACATTGTGGAAGGATAGGAATACTAAGCCAGTACAAGAGAACTGGACTGCGGAGGAAGCTGTCCATCAAGATCAAGAAACAATGAGAAGAAACAAATAATGAAGGTGAAGCACATAGCCAAGGGGCTATGTGTTTAGATACATCATATCAAGTCCCACGATGAGCAAGGTGTGCTCATAGTGTTCTAAACAGAGCAAAGGTGCAGCAAGATAAGTGATGCAAGAGAAAAAGAGAAAGACGCCAGGATAGAGTAAGGAAATTGTAACAATACCCCCTTTGTAGAGTTGTACCCCTGGTACAACTTTCCAACCTCTCTCCTCAAAGACTCTAGTCACTGGAGGAGGGCAGGACATTGGGAATGAGATAGTGATATGGGCATTGTGTATTGTTATGTCCAAATTGGTTGCAGTGCATGCAAACATCATGAGGGCATCGGAAGGGTCCATGTCCCCATTGTTGACAAGTAGAACATTGCAACATGAGGCAGAGTTGTTGGGGGTGGCAAGGAGCAGTAACATGACAGTGGGGGCATTTGTAGTGTGGGCATTTGTCTCGGTAATGGCCAACCTGGTTACACTGAAAGCAACGAGTGGTGTTAGATGCAGGGGGATGGATGTAGGGATTGTGTAAGAGATAAGTGGGGGCCAAGAGAATCTCGATGTTGCCAACTCAAATGACATAGGACCTGTTGAGCTCTTGGGTGATGGGGTCATGGTAGCAAGCACTACCAGGAGGATTGAGGACAAATGGAACAACATTGTTCTCTGGGATGATGGATGTAGGGAGCAGAGTCACAGGAGAGGAGGGAGCTGGCAAAGGGAAAGAAATGTGAAGGGCAAGAGGTAAAGAAGCAGGGGAAGCAGGGTTCAAAGAGGGAAACATGGCAATGTTCTTGAGGTACTCTGTGTGTTCATCAAGAAACAGGGTAAGGAAAATGGGGCAAAACACAGGATATAAGACACTGATGGAAAGTTGCGCAATAAAACTATGGAAATTGAGTATATGGAGAAGTTCAAGGACTTGTCCAGTGAGACCATTTAAGGACTCGTACACAGGGAGACCATACTCAAAGGGGAGGCCATTGGGGGCTACATGAAAATGGAAGTTCTGCACAGTATGAATGCTGTGGTAGAGTTTGACTAGTCTTTGCACAGCAAGATCCTCTTCATAAAGGGGCATTCATTCGAGAGGATGATTAGAGATAGCTTGGCTAGAATGCTGGTGAAAAGAATCTTCCAAGCATGGTCAGGAAGAAGATATGAGTATACTAGGGTAGTGCGTAGTATGGTCCAATGATTGGGGAGAGAGTTAGAGGAGGAAGAGGAGTGGGATGTGGGGGGAGATGAGGCTGTCAACATTACAGAGATGGAGTGGGTTTGGCTGGATAAGAGAAAGTGGGTGAAGTTGGAATATAGAACCAAGTTAAGAAAAAGGTAAGCCCGAGAGTGAGCAAGCAAATGAGAACAATCCAGAAGGTTTTAAGGTATGAGAAGCAAAATTCATGCATGCAGTGATTCAGGAGGAGCCTCACAAAGAGATCACAACATCTGTCTCACTGTTGTGTTCATCATAGCTTGTAAAGCTTCTTATAGTCCTTGAGGATGTCCTGGGCATGCATGAGATTTGCCTTGGGTTCCCAGGTATTCTCAGCAGAGGAATAGCTCTTCCATGCGGTCAGGTACCAATATTGGCCAGGGGATCCCTTGTAAGATAGAACAGCCTCAACTTCGTGCTTCTCTTCATCATCAATTATGTCAGGAGGAGGTTGAGAAAATGTCAGATTTTCTAATGCAAGGGCAATTGTGCCCACTAAGGTACATCAGCTATGTATAAAAGAAAACAGGGACAAGAGGTCCTACCTTAGCCAGTTGCCCACAAGAGTGAAACACAACTGAGGAAAGAAAGAAAAATGAGATAAAGGTATATATATGGGCAGAGATATAGACTTGTAAAGTTCCGAAAATAGGCGAGTGTAAGCGGGATTTATATGGAATATGTTACAATTCTCTTACTCTATCCTGGTGTCTTTCTTGTTTCCTCGCGCATCGCTTACCTTGCCGCTCCGTTGATCTGTCTAGAACGCTATGAGCACGCCTTGCTCATCGTCGGACTGGATACG
>JBBPUD010000604.1:0-14015 GCA_038094475.1 Phylloporus aff. rhodophaeus
AACCATATGTTTCTCAAACATGTTTCACCATGCTTCTCTTCCATTCTACCACAGCCTTTATGATACACGCTTCATCCTTATGTTTCAGGGTATAGGGTAGATCCTTATACGGACAGATCGTTAGATATGGTCACAACATGTACATACATTATAGGTAGTTTATAAAGACCCAAGGACCCAGCGCTGGTTTCTCCAGTCTGGTTCTCCTTGGAGATTTCTCTTGAATCTAAGAAGTCCTTGGATTTCTCTTGAATCCATTCTCACTAAGAAGTTCCCTTGAGAGCTCTTGACTGAGCTATCTCTCTTGGACGATTACCACTACGTTCCTCCCAGAGATACGTTATCTCTTGGACATCCCTAAGCTTTCCCTTGAAGTCAAGCACTTCCTGGAGCATCCCCACGTATAGTTAGACCTACAAGTCCTAAGGTCTAGTGCAACCTAGTCGGCCCCTTTTCAGGCATCCAAGCCCTAGCGGTTCAAGGTTGTTTCATCACCCACTGTTGACCAGAGTAAGTCTGGTACTGCAGCCTTCCTATAGGTTAGATCTAACAGTTCTTTCTGATAGGTAGTTTTCCTGCTGTTCCACTGCAACTGCCGGCTGGTGGTCCCCCACTGATGGGTGAGCACTGCCGATATCAAGGATGCATAGCAAGAAGGGTTGGTCGGAACTGCCAACGATGTATGTGTCATAAGCACTGTCGCCTTGCTGGAGGTTGTGCATGCATTGGCCACTCGTCAACAAACGCCCCCTTGTCTGCAATGAGGCATGCTATTGTCCTGACTACCAATCCGTTGCCGACTCAAGTTCCTCTGGCTCATCCCATGACCACACCGATCACCTCATCCTCGTCCTCGTCCTTTGGTCCTTCTGGCCCTGTTAACTCAATCAACTCACTCGGTCTGTCATTTACTTCCATGTCAAGTACAGATCTGCATTCTACACTCGGTTCGAATGTGCCTGCTGCTTCATCAGCTTTCTCTATGTCAAACATTGATCCCTCATTATGTCCAGACTTCTCTTTCTTCACATCGACAGACCCAGGAGCCATTTCTTCGCCTTCACCCTCTAGTACACTGTTGGCCACTGCCTTAACCACCTCATTACTGAGTTTGCCATCATCTTCATCATGTACCATCGACACTGTGGACCCATCGACCAACCCTCATCCTTTTTCTCTCTCCAGTACTCTGTCAACCATCTCTTTGAGTGACTCATTCCCTAGCACGCCGTCATCATCATCATCTTGCATCATTAATATGGTGGACCTGTTGATCAATCCCCACCACGTTTCGCAGCTACACCCCATCTTCTCAGAACGTGTTGCAATGGTCCATGAAAGAGTGGAGAAGAAGTGACAACGGGATCAAGAATGGGCTCTGGAAAAGAAGCATGTTTGTGAACGTGTTATTGTCTTCAGCTTCTTTGTGGTAAGAACATTTTTACTCTTTGTCACTCGTATTGACAATGCTTTGGACAGAATGATGAGGACCCTATCATGCTCGATATTCAAGATGGTTTCGTATATCCATTCTTCAAGCTCACCCAACCAATCCTTATTGACCTTGAACTTGTGCAGGATAGAAACAACTGTGCATCACCCGCTGTCCACTACTTCAACCATAATCTTGACACATGGGTTAAGATGAGGATCAACAGCATCATCAAGCTGACAAAGCCCTCACAAAGGCTTTTCTTCAAGGGAGTTGATGTCACCTCATATCCCTGCTTTGACCAATATATCAGCTTGACACCATCCTATCTACCAAACTCTTGCATCTCTCTTTCCCAGGAGTGGGCCTATGTCAAGAAGACTCGAACGATTATGAAGGTGCACAAGTTAGACATGTTCGACAGGCTACTCACATTCTCTAATGAAGAGTCTATACCCAGTCCACAGAAACACCATCTCCCACTCACCCCATACCGCTGTTTCGACAACACAAGCCTACTAGTTCGCATAAATGTCAGTCGAGGCTCACTGACATCTCAGACACTGGTAGGTGCATAGGAATGTGTCCGTTGTGTTTGTTAATGTTTGTAATAGATGATGTCATCTCCATTCACGATGATAGCAGCATGGTTGAGGATCCGCCTGCTGCGAGCCTGCCAAAGCATGCCCGTCTTGCTCCTGGGATCAAACCTATCAATGCCAAGTTCCCTTCAAGCTTTTATGCTGTGGACGTTGCAGCTGCCTACATGAACCTCAAAATAAATGACAAGCGAACGATGGAGCATCAGTTCCAGCAGGTCTTTGGGGTGCCCTGGAAGTCATCAACATTCTACGATCACAAGGCGAGGTGGCTCAATGCCCCATGTGAAGCCCATGATAAAGCAGTTGCTGCAGCATATTCTACTAATGGACTTTATAGCAGGTTTCTGGCTGCCCATGCGCCGAAGGATGCAGAGGTCAAGGCTGCAAAACAGAAGATACGAGCTAGTAAACATGTCTAGTTATTAGTTGTACCTGTTCTTTACTTTTTGTTCTGATACACTTGGATTTGTCTTTCCTTACCTGCAAATCATTCGTGTTTGTGTCCACTGGAGTCCATTGCACTCTGTCAGTACTGCTGGAGTCCAGCGCAGTCACTCCATCGTACTCTGCCGCACTCTTTCGCAGACTCCAGATCTGGCAAAGTCTGGCACACTTGTTCCTGCCGGTACTGCCAGAGTCCGGCATACTGATCTGCTGGACTCTGCCAGAGTCTGGCATGCCCTGATCTGGCAAAGTCATACTCTGCCGCACTCTTTCGCAGACTCTGGATCTGCCAAAGTCCAGCGCACTTGTTCCTGCTGGTAGCCAGAGTCTGGCATGCCCTGCCAAGTCCAGTGGACTCTAGATCTGGCATACTTGTTTGGCACACCCACTCTGCCAGAGTCTGGCACACTCCCCTGCTGTCCGACATCCCTAGGTGGCTCCTTCCATCATGCTCCCATTTGCCTACTATACGTATCTCCTCCCTCTCATCCTCAAGGGTCCCTGGACACTAGTAAGTCATCAATTCCTTCCTCAGCCTCGAGTGATGATCGTGTCCCACCTGTAGTGACGGACTCTCTGCCCTCACCACCTCCCTCGCCATCTCCTTTGGAAAGGGGGTTTTTTTCAACCTGGTTTTATCATGAAAAACCACACTTCATGCGCAGATGCACAGGTTGTGCTGAGGAACTTGTCTGGTGCTGCTGGATGGCACAAGATGAGGACCTTGGATGATGGTTCACCTGGGTAGGTTTCTGCCCAATTCCTTTCCTATTCATCTCGCTAATCTCTCTTTTTGTAGTGTGATCGTGGCGAAGATAGTTGCAATTGGCTCCATTGGGCTCCAGAGCCCATGGGTGATAAAGCAACCCCTGCCATGCATCAAGAACAACCCTGCATGTGCTCCATCTTTAGCACTTCACCATCACCTGATTGCTTCACAGGACATTTACAAAAGCACCATCGGCAGTGGGCTGATTCATCACACGTCCACCAGCATCCTATATCCCCAACAATCACACAATCCTGGTCACCTGGTCTCTCCTTGTCTACGAGGTGCACAGAAAAGTGCCCGATACGCCACTGTACTGTATCCTCCAAAGATGGGATCTTGGTTGCTCCCCGTCTCTCCTTGTCTTCAAGGCGCACAGAAAAGCGCCCAATACACCACCGTACTGTATCCTCTGAAGATGGGATCCTGGTCGCTCCCCGTCTCTCCTTGTCTACAAGGCGCACAGAAAAGCACCCGATACACCACTGTACTATATCCTCTGAAGATGGAATCCTGGTCGCTCCCTGTCTCTCCTTGTCTACAAGGTGCACAGAAAAGCGCCTGATATGCCACTGTACTGTATTCTCCGAAGATAGGATCCTGGTCGCTCCCCATCTCTCCTTGTCTGAGAGGTGCACAGAAAAGTGCCCAATATGCTGCCGTACTGTATCCTCCGAAGATGAGGAGCTTACTGGTCCTGTGCAAAAGAAAAAGTGGGAGGGGTCATTGTGTATCCATCGGCATACCAGGTCTCCACATGGTGCATCGGTGATCTCTCTATCCAATTCCAATTCACCACCCCACTATATCAAACACCAGCCTGCACCCAAAAAAAGGCAGGGCAAATCACCATCATACACATGTGAGCATACCAGATCCAACATTTCTATTTCATCTCTTCACCCCCTTGAATATGTTCGCAAACGCCACCAAGCTGGGTCATCAAGTGCACACCAGTATTCCAGCAGACACTAAGTATGGCCACATGACTTCTATGTGGACGAAATAGATCTAGGGTTCAGGAAGTGTATTGAGGCAAACAGGGAAAATCCTGTTGAACAAATCTTCAGGGAACACTTTGGTGTCAGATTTGCTAGGTCCACATTCTACGATCACCGTCGCCACTGGAAGAATATCAACTCCTCTGTGCTGCAACGATATATTAGCTATGGACATACACCTCAAGCCCACTGGAAAGAGTTTGTTCATCAGGAAGTCAAGGGTGAGAGGGCTATAGGTCAGTAGTGGGGCCATCTCCCTTCGATTTGTAGTATCTTGCTAGCCTTTCACTCTATGTCACAAATTATACTCGTTTTGTTCATATCCATGCAATGTCATTTTATGAGTTCACATGAAGCTACCTTGTGCAATATGACAGGCAAAATAATCATAATGGATTGTGAAACTACTACACCGGCCAGTTACAAGGACGAGAACCCTGTTGCTCTAACTTTGTTCTTGTCATACAATTGCGACGCAGGATCATTTGGTCCAAAAAAAAATCATACTTGTCAACAAGCATCTCCTGACAGATGGCTGTCAAAGTGTACTAAATAAGGGCAAGTATTGCCCTAACTCAGTCAATGTCCACAAGAGTAAGCACAGCTGAGGTGAGTAGAAGTGAGTCTGAGCCTTAAATAGTGTTGAAGGGGTGATCACACTTAACTCCGGCTAACTCCAGTCCGGAGTCAAGCGAACAAGCGGACTGTAAGAGGTAGTATTGGTTGAAGAAAAAAGAAAATCGTACAATAAGAAATGGTCGCTTCTAGAACATTGTACAGTGTGTGACACTCAAAAGCGGCAACTCAGCTATAGGCAGATTCATTTTTGTATCTCCTCGTTCCACAACTCCCTTATTTGTATTTTAATGCATTATATGTGTAATTATAACCTATATCTACCTTGCTATCTTGTTACTTTTTTGAAAAACCAAAGTTTTACTAGTTTGGCATGTGTGAAAAGTGAATTTGAGTCAGAGAATGTCGGAGTTACCCAATTAGGATATTGGAGTTACCATATATGGCTTATTGCGACCCTTGGTTGGTGGATGCACTGAGTGCGTACAACACAATAGTAACCACTGTCTCCAACTGTTTGCCCACCATTGCACCACCAAGGGTGTGAGAAGCGCAACTGTGCACCATGTTGGCCACTATCAATGCATCACTACCAAGTAGCAACTAGGGGAGGGGGTGCAGTAATAAAATCTGGGCACTAATAACTACTGTAGTACCAGATTATAGGTTCTGAATTTTACCTTTGAAAAGTGAATATTACATAATATAGGGGTATTTTTCAAAAATGCAGGTTTACGCTAATTTGACCATGTTTCCTTCCAAATTTTCAATATGGGACCCTGCAGCAAAGTTTTGTGGCCCCCAGAGAGTTGCCGCGTCTTAGTGGCATACACTGTACGACTCCAAAAGAGTGGTACAATGTTGGTATGATAGGCGAGCACCCGAAGGTTCTAAGGTAAAATGGTAGGAGCAGCGAATAGCTCCGGAGTTGTACCGGAGTCAATGTGGAGGCACTAGAACGGACCAGACATTACTGGAGTTATATTTTGACAATGGCGTGGTAGCCACCAACCCACACATTCGTCTGTTCAGCGATTGACAAGTTGAAGAACCAACTTTGCCCATCTTCTCCAAGTAGCTCCGGAAATGCTGCCAGGTTGCAGTGTTCTTGACAAAAGAGATGTGTTTTCTTGTGCTTTGACTTGAAATGAAAGATGTCCATGCTCAGACCAATATTGGCAAAGTATGGGTCTGATTTGATGTGTTGGGTAAGAGAGCAATTGTTATCAAAAAAATGTGGTTCAGCTTGATGGCTTCGATATGGAATGTACACTTGAGAAATTCCTAGGAGGAGTGTAAGCAATTAACAAGAGTGGGACATGGACTTACAGCTACGCTCACAACACCCTCTGCACCGAACATAGTGTCTCGCCCAAGTATCATGCCACATGGTGCTACAGTGAGCTGTTCATTGTGGGTCCTTGATCGAGTAAATTTAGCACATATCCTTCTATAGGGCGTCACTGGAGTAGATGCTTGCTGATTATCTTCAATGACACGACCGTTCTGATCAATTCCAAATGTTTCCTCACTATCAAGGGCAGTGAGCTGAGACAATGCCCTAAAAGCCAAAGACTAGCTGGTGGGATAAACATTGCGAGTGCGCTGCAGACGATCACGTAGTTGAAAGCGAGATTGGCCTTTCTCCTGATGGTAAGACTCGACCCGTTGATGATCTGGATCAGCACATGTAAGCCGGCCTTCGACTACCAGCTCTTTGCAATCAACAACTGCACACACACTTTCAAGGTGCGAATGAATGGGACAAAACTGCTCATGGTTGTTTTTCAGTGGGATTTGACAGTTATGCTGGCTGCAGCATGGGTGGCCAATGCAGATGCCATCTGTGACCACGACTAAACATTTGTGATTGGCTAATGGCCATTCATAAGGAGCGATGCTCTCTATCAGTATGGATTGACTCATGTGTTCCATTGGGTCCAGGGAACCAGCAAGTACACTTGTCACAGAAATGGGTCAGTTTGGGCTGGCCCTCAATTCGCATGCATTGGTTCTGCACTCATACAAGATCAGTGAAACAGTCTCTTTGCTCTCCAGTGTGGGGGGCAACAAGATATTCATGGCGCTCCATTGCATCCTCAAGTAAGCAGTACAAGAGGAACACCAACCAGACATGCTCGGATGAGAGCGTAAATCCAAATGGCCAGTTTGGTGGGGGTTCTCTGGACTGCGACATTGACAAATTGTAGAGGCTTGCACAAGCAGTAGCAGAAGTGCTTTCAGACAAATGAATTAGCAGAACAGCAAAAAGATGATTCAGAATACACCAGTTATCCATCAGTGCAAGCCATAGTTCAACGACTTGGCATTCTACAAATTGATGCTTGCCAATTTGGAGGACATCTGGGATTCCACCATAGTACACATGTTCACCTTTGAATACCTTGAAGTCATGGTGAAAGTTGATCTCACATGCTACATGTCGAGTTGTCAGTCATTGTTCATGTATGAATGGCGTGGCTGATGCACCTTCACATGAGAGGTGGACAGAGTAAACTGGGGCTGGCCCACTAGTGAGTGTATAGAGAGTACATTGTCATTGTTGTGCACGGTGACAAGCAGATGCTAAATAGGATCTGTATTCTCGTCCAAGGGGCAAAGACAGCGATAGGGGTAGTGCAGAGTGATGAGACTCACTCTACTAGCAGGTAACTTGGTTAAGAATATCACTGGTGATAGCCAGTGGATCAAGTGAAGTGATTCAGGAGTGTGGGGAAGATGAGATTAGATAGAATCGGTCAATCTGAACTGCTTGTAACTTAGTTACATGAAATGCTGTTATTTATAGTCTAATCTAAACTGAGTTTCAACTCTAAATTGTTGATCTTTCAACAATCAACGAAACCATGTGACCTGTATGACTTATTATGAGTCATGTCTAGTCACAGTGACTCAAAGTGAGTCACTATGACTCATATCGAGTCATAATGAGTCTTGATGAGTCATGCATTCATGTAGAATGCATTATCTAATCTGTGACCGTTGATCATGATCAATAGAAGTCAATACCTTATGTCAGACTTCCTAAATAGTCAAGTAGACTATTAATTGATCATTACTCAATGAATGAACGCTTTATCTTATCAATACAAGCTGTTCCTTCAACACACGGATCACGCACATGCCCTTTAACATACGTGGACAGGCTGATGCTGAACAAAAATGGCTGGGTAGATAGAGTGTCCGCAGACCTGCAGATGATGAGTATCAGAGAATCGGGGTAAAATCAATGCGGACGTACTGAAGCCATGTGGTAAGCCATGCTGCTCAAAGGCAGAGGGTGGAGGGATGAGAGAGGCGATGTCATCACTTCCCCATGCTAGGTCCTTGAAGATCAACCAGCTCTTCAGTATTGTACTATCAGAGAGGCCAGTGGCTGCTGAGAGGAATGCCTGTGCTGATGGGGGGAGTACATCAGGAGCCACATCTGGTGAATGATCGGATGGTTGAGCAAGGATAATATCATTCTTGATGGCGGTGATGCTTGCAAGGAATGACAGGAGGACATTGAAGGAGATTGCTTGCAAAGGAGGGTTGGCAGCAACAACAGTTGCGAACATTGCCAGATCCATGGCTCTCACAGGGGGCGCAGGAAATGGGCAGGAGGCAGGAGCCGCACTCGGCAGCCTCAGTGTAGTTAAATCTCCACCCAAACGCTGTCGAGGTCAGGTGATGCAAGTGACATGTGACTCGGACAGCTCGGACACTCGAATGTTCGGAAAGGCCAATTCAACGACTTTGTGCATAATCCTAGGTTGTTGGAATTTGGAAATCATCAGCCTTGAGTGTAGCTCTGTGACCATGAGTTGTTCTCGAAGCTTCTTCAAACCTCGTTTTAGAACCTCAATGGTGGTCACTAGTAGAGGTCACAACTATGTAATTGTTATTTCGAAAACCGGTAATACCTACCGGGGGAATAGCAACAAATTTACCGCAAACCAACTTGGGGATCAAGGGGGATTGTATCTGATACTGTATAGGGTATCGCTTAGGTGGGAGTCGACCGTAGCGTGAACCTACCAGACCATTGATTGTGAAAAGCCGAACGGGCCGAACGGGAGAAAATCTCCAAAAGCAGGATCAGCTGAGCAAACAACACCAAAACGTTGGATTATCTCACGTCTACATTTCGAACTCCAGATCTTCGTGTATATCACCTGAACACCGCATAACTTTCCGGATTCACTTCGGTGAGTGGCCTAGCAACTGTGTACAGACAATATTTACCTTATATGGCTGCTGCAGCTCTTCCAAATGGGGAGACTCGTTGCTATACCGTACAAACTTTTTGTGAATCAGGTGCCGATGCAAAGCTGGCCGGCGAACGCGAATGTGGAAGGGCTTGTCCTTTAACCAGAACGAACATCGTATTATGTTACCAACTGTTTCTTTTGCAGTGTGACGATTAATCCCAGAAGAAGTAGGTCATCAAACACGTGCCAACCCCGAGAGCGTACACTTGGACCATGCATATGCCAAGCTAACCAATGCCTTCGTGTGCCATGTATATCTTCGGCTTAGAATGCAGGTGTAGGGATAACTTATATCATCTGTAGCTGCGACGCGGCTGCATGATATCTCTGAGTACCCCACCAGTCGAACTTCTCATGTTGCAAAATTTGCTGAGGCCATTAGACGGTCATGCCCGGACAAATATCTAGCTAGGATAAATCCTCTGAGGTTACTGGTTCGCGTTATGTAGGTAACCCTCCTGTATCACGAATTTGCACATCACGTACTTGTTCGTAGCAGATCTGCCTTCATTATTTAGGATCAATGCAATACTTTCCGTGATAGCGTAAAATTTCCCTCAGTTTTTTATTCACGCTTGAAGCCTGACGTGAATTTCTGCTAACTAGGATGTGGCATTCGTTATTGGCATATGTAGGGAGTGACATTGTAATGACTGTGAGGGTACCCTGCTGGTCAAACACATATACTGAACCTCAGAGCCACGCACCGTCCTTTTCTCCCTCCCCACGCCCGTTTCGTCTTGCTCTCTACTTTTCCTCTGGAACATTCGGCCAGTATCTGCTAGAAATCGTCCAGGCCCCATCAGTCTGGGGAGGATAACATGTTCCTTACCCCCCGGAACACTGACGCCCATGCATGACTGGACTTTAAATGTTCAATGCTTCTCATTGCCTGGCTTCCATTGCATCGGGGAGGGGGGGGGGGTCATTCCACGAGGTAGACGTTATCATCCTGGTGTTGGACGCTTTTCAGACGCTTGTCGTCAGGCTGGGGGTTCGGGAACTTGTTGGGTGGGCCACCTGGGAAAAAATGACAGTCCGATGGCGCGGCATCCTGCGGATAGTAACACATACGTCGCCGTGCTATCTCGGTTTGTCCCGACCATCATTCAGTCATCCAGTTAATGGGGCTTCGAACAAGCTTTAGCAAGGAGGTAAAAATGGATATCCATTGTACGCATTTGTCCCCGCTTATCATTCAACAGGCGGGATATCTCTATCTTTCTACCTACTGGCACCACTGTCAGGAACCTCGCAGCCGTGGAGTATCTGATCAGCCGACTGTCCACTGGCGTTGAGCTAGTGCTTTTTCAGGGTGCTTTCGTACACTGTATCAGGTAACTTGTTTCGGATATTGGATACTTGATAGATACTGAAATGGGAATTTAACTTAGCATGGATGACAAACGGCTTGATGAGAAATCACCACCTGGGCTGACGTGTGCTGCGCTGATACGCATTTATCGCCAGTGTATCAAGAGAATGAGTGGCTTGCTTCACAAGTGGCAACAGGCTACTCGGTAACTGATGGAATTAGCCCTACACTGTCATGGCTTCCTCCACTACATACCACAGGCAGTGCCCATCGACGTTCAGGTGCGTTCCCTTTCCGCAAAATGAGCTTTATGTATTGACTGTCCCATTGGCGCGATGGTGGCGGCAGGATACTACGGACCCTCGGGAATTTCCAATCTCCGTCGGGCAGGCATCGTCCTGTGTGCTGTCACGCAAGGGACGCTGTTGATGTAAAATGTCTCAACAAGACCAAAGAGCCGTTATCGGTCCAACCCCACGCCCGCGAGATTATCAGCAACCCCGTATAGCGCACCACACTGTACTCGCCTCCCCGGCCCTTGCCTCCGTATTGTCACGGGTAAAGGTGAGACAGATCTGTCTGCTTCTGGCTTGATTCAATTTATCCCATTTCGATACATAATGAGGTCACCCAACGGGACAAGAATGAGAAAATCATATCCGTGTGTGACCAGGGATATCCTGTAGCACTGTTACTGTTTTCATATGTAGGACACTGGATCAAGTTATCATCGTTACTCGGGTGCAAACCAACATTACATGAGGGCTCCTGCAGGTATATAATCTCGTCCTTACCTGTGATGTTTCTCATTCACATCCAAGTAACTTGATTTATCATCCTTGCGCATCGCATCATGCAAACTGTGAGCGATGGTTTCCTTACGTGCTCTCGATGGCGTATTAGCTAACGATTGCGTCGATGCACTGTTACAGATCATATCCATCCCCGTCAACGAGGCTTGCTGCCAAGGGGGCCAAGATTGCCAGTGCAAATCTGGGTATATACGACTTCTTTGTCGTTGATCCCGTCGCTCACTCGCTTGATCCAGCTGTGACTGCAAGTGCGGTGACTGCAAGCACTAAATGTTGCTCGGCATCAAGTTCTAACAAATGTTTCTCATCCCTTTTCTTCTTTGATTCACCGCCATGTGTGTCTGTTTAGTGTCTCGTGTTGCGTGAGGTGGAATAGTGGGGGTCGTGTTTTGTGGTTTTGTTCTTTGGTGTACTACCATTGTCAGACTCAGGGTTGCCTGGTCTGGCGTGCTTTTATCAATGTGTTGTGTCGTTCTTGCTCTCGCGCTATTGGCTTCAAGATATCGTGCGCGCAAACATTGGGACTGAAGTGATCGAACTGTATACTAATACGCCGCAAATGACGTTGGGTATGTTGTGAATCGAGCAAGCTAGGGTGACTCTGCAGATGACTCAGAGTGCTGGTGTGCCGAGACGGCCGTACTATGGCGAAAGTTGACCTTGGACTGGCTTGGCACAGCGGCGCCTTCAACGATATCCTCAACATATCTCAAGGCCTCACTGGCACAAGCAAGTTGTCGGTCAACTACACATGTGCCATTCTCTTGCAACGCAGATACGTTCAGACATACTCGACGTCAAGGATTAAATATGAATATTGACTGATCCTTTCTTGATTCTCTCCCTGTTGCGGTTCGCTGCATAGTCACTGTCAATCAATGGACCGCCTCACATCTCGCCATTATGGCCCAATCAACGGTCAACTCTAGCTCAGTCATTTCCGTGACTCACGAGTAGACGCTTCACGGTCTCCTCGTGATGGTGACTGTGAGGGTACCCCACCAGTCCACCACATATATCGACGAGCTTCAGCCAACCACGCTGTTTTGACGTTTCTCCCCCTTCCATGATCCATCCACTTCCACCCTTAGAGATGGGCTTGTGGGCCACTGGGCGCTGGACGATACGTCACGTTCATTTGGCCAATCCTTTGATGGCTGCAATGTCTGTAATCCCCGGAGACATGTGGTTAGTTTAAATCATACTGTGGATGCCTCCGCTCACTGTTTATTGCGATCATACATGGATACTATCGCATCCACGGGCACATCTTCCGGAATACCAACGTCGATGGCACAGCAATGAACACACCAAGATGCCACTGTCGCTTTCCCAGCCTCGAATTCAGTTCCTGTCTGCGTCATGGTTGGTTCAAGTTCTACATTGGCTGTGCCTCTACTCACCATCCACACGTGTATTATACCCTCTAGAGCGCCAACCTGATGTGGATCTTCTTCGAGCGTCGCTTGTCTTACCTGGCATCGTTTAGGTTTGGGCCCAACCATACTCTGGTATATGCGTCCTGGGAGGATGGCACCGGGTCATTGCACGCCTTTTCGTTGATGCTGCACGCTTGTTCAACCCCTGTCAATATGGTGAGTATGAAATGTTAGTGCATCAGACCAGGTCGCAAGATGTGAAACTCGTTGACTGGACCCATTGGAAAGTCCAATTCTGGCGTAGAAGGGTCACATCAGAGTGAAAATGGGCAGCCAGTCACATATGTCACCGTGTCTCTCCTTCCCGTTTAGTTCTATAGAATCACACCCTCTCTTTTCCCATCTGTGGCAGTGGCACATCTGATCGGCCGTCGTTCCGCTATCGTGTTATCCCTCTCATCACCGTTCTGCTTCTTCATGGACGCTCTCGTACACTGCGCATCAGGTGATTCGTTTCGGATTTTTCCACTGAGGTTCTCCGCACTTACTAGAATAGGGTCCCAACTTAACCATTCGAAGCAGTTTTGCCCCGAGCCTCGAAAACGGTCACATCAACACCACTTTCTCGTCCGATGATGCACGCGGGCACACTGCGACAACGCTTTGCCGCCATGCTCATTTGCGCACCCTGAAAAATGAGTCGCATGTTTTGAATCGTGGCTAGCTACTCCACTTTACAAATCGGGTACATGTATACTCTTCACTGCTATGGTCTGTTATCTTTTCCTCCAACGCTACCGCCCCCAGACGTATAGCTCCCTGTTGAGACCCCAATGCCTCACGTGTTGAAGCTTTTGTTCGACAAAGATTCTAATGACTCGGCAGGGAAATGGTTTTTTACCCACCAGACTATGGCAACTCTCTGGCGGAGGGACAAAGATTCAGGATGCCTCGTTATCGATCCACTTACTGCATGCCCGCAAGGTTACCGACGACACCAATCCCGTGTTCCGCACATGCCCACTTCACCGATTTTCACTCTATCATCTGGGTTTGAGCACTGACACCAGATAAATGTGCACGGGGTCTATGTTGTACGCGACACTTTCCATTGTGAAAGAAGAATTGACCATATCAAATATAGGGAGTGGGAATACATAGCCCACACTTGCCATTTTCCTGATCACTAGACTACTCCGTCGAGAAATCGCCCATCGAGAGCACAAATAACGTTAAACATAGGTTTACGAAAGGTATAAAACCCCCTTCCCCTCCCAAGTTGTCCTTTGCTCTTGCCGGTCTAAGCAACCCGTTCTATCATCCTCACATACAACATCATGCAGTCCGTGAGTGCTACTTTCTTCTCCGCCCCCGATGGTACGATGGTTATCATTGCGTCCTGTAAATGTAG
>JBBPUD010000605.1:0-14001 GCA_038094475.1 Phylloporus aff. rhodophaeus
GAACACATTATCTAATCTGTGACCGTTGATCATGATCAATAGAAGTCAATACCTTATGTCAGACTTCCTAAATAGTCAAATAGACTATTGATTGATCATTACTCAATGAATGAACGCTTTATCTTATCGACACAAGCTGTTCTTTCAACACAAAGACATCGACATTCTAATTCAACAGCGATCATTGAGTGAAATCCCATTGATGTATAGACAATTCCTTACCTCTCTAAGCAATTCCGCATGCTCTAGCATCACATATGTCGATGACCAACAAACCGGCATGTCGAGCAGTAGCTGCAACGGAGCCTTGTGTGAGCCATCCTCATTGTCGTAAAGCTGTATTGTTCGGAACATCTCCTTTCGCTTTGCAGATGACCGTTCCTTACCAATCAATAGGTCAGTAGACGTTATTAAAGGTATATAGTACATACCTTCACAGAAATGGAATGGATAAGTCCCACTTCATCCCGCTGTGTCCTGCGACACGCAATGAGATCTTCGTCAGGATTGTTTGGATCATATGTCTTGGACTTGCTATGTGCTTTCAGTAGCGCCTGCGTTGCTAAGTTGATGATATGTGCGAGGCATCTAGGTAGAACGGGTCAATCACTAGTGCAAATAGTATACCAAGTAACTCACCTGACACGCTGCTTCTTGGCATCCCAAGACTTGCCAATCTCGCGTTCGATACATAGTGCAAATTCAGTAGTCATCGCATCCATGTTCGATGCATTGTCACATGTAATGTAGCCAATCTACAGACATTAAGTATAGAGACAGCGCACAGTCGCTAGCACACATACCTTATGTGCTATGTTGAGCCGTTTCACAACCCTGAAAAGCGCTTGCCAAAGACGGACACCATCGTGTGCGCTGTTCATCTGAATGAAACCTAAGAGTGCTGTCTTGATGGACCATGAGCCCAAAGCTTTCTCTTTGATCCAGGAGCCAGTCACCGCAAAATAGGCATCCACATTTGACACCTGCCATGCATCGCAGGTAAGGTGTATTCGCCTTGTACCAAACCACCCTGGAGATAAGACTCATTAGTAGAAACAAATGTTCGATTGAATGTATGTACTGTTAAGTGAGTGCACGACGAGCTCATTTTGTCCTTGAACATGTCAACAATGGATTCACGTGTGATTCAGCATAAGGGCAACTTGATCTTATTTGGTGCAGTAGCAGCAATGGCGATCATCTCTTGAAGACTTGGCTGATCAAACACTGACAATGGCTATCAGGCAGGTTAGTCACAACAACGAAAAGGAATGGATTTGGAATATACCTGATCAGTGGCAATCATCCAACGTACGGCAGCCACTTGGAAACGTTCATCAGTATAAACTACCAGTTTCACCTTAGGTATGATAGGGCGAAGGTGGCCATCAAGAGGAACTTGACGAGTTTTTGACTCGTCTTTTTGCGCCGTCCTATCCCGTGGAAGCATTGAAGCAAAATCATTTGTTTTCACCCATTCAAGGTAGGATGTCTGAATAAAGCATAAACACATTAGGTTAAACACAAAGGAGAGGTGAAATACATACCCGATGGCTCAATTCAAGATGGCAGTGTAGGGTTGAGACTTCTGCTACTAGTATGTACAGGTTGTCCTGCTTGCTATGTAAAGTATTAGAATGGCAGACAAGAGTAATACACACGACGTACCTGCAGAGATTGCAGTTGTGGGACTTCTTGCCATCGCTGGGTCGACTGTACATTTTGCTGAAAAAGTGGTCCACATCTCAGCTCCATTGCTCGCGCCGATTCTTGGGAGCACTGTCAATGTCAATTATCTCTACACCATCGTTAGTCTCAAGAGCGGGTTGTTTGCCTTTAATCCGACCCAATCAGTGTAACAGAGGGTGAGGTAAGAAATACGCACCTTTGGCACTCTGAGAGTGTCCTTTGTTCACCTCACTACCCTGATCATCCTCATCACCATCAGTCGCTGTTGACTGTTTACACTTTTGAGCAGTGGATGTGCTGGCTGCAGGGACAGAAGGCAAAGGACTGCGGGTGTTGGAGGGTGAAGGGGAGATGCCATGCCCTTGCTGAACCAATTGGAGGCGTTGGTGGGAATAGAGCTCAGGTGTGGCAGCATTCTCGGCATCTCTGAGCTTTGCCGAGGCACGTGCCGTGCGTTTGGGCCGTGTTTCCGTTGCCGTGTCAGATTCCATGACGGCTAACGGAACCATTTGGGGATAGAAGGAAGTTTTTACGGTACAAAGTAGCTTACTAATTCTACAAAATGAAGCCACGGCCCGAGCCACATCCCACAGCCTCTGATAAACGAAGCCCGAGCCCCGAGCCTGCTCAAGCCATCCCCATAGGCCTGGCTAAGCCAGGCCTAAGTAGGCTCAGCTGAGCCCGGCTCACGGCCTCAGGCCAGGCTTGTGAAACACTAATCACAGCTAAACTGCAGCGCGAAAAGGTCCTTGGTGTTGTCCTTGGTACAGACTTAATTTCAACCAACACATCCACTCTCAGCACCAGTCAAACTGGTATGCCCAAAATTGCTTCCAAAATTGCTTCTGGAGCCAGTTCTACTGAGGACACCCAAAAGTGGATAGAACATGATGAGAAAGCTCATGGGATAATCCAGGACCACATCTCAGATGCACTCCTTATCAAGACACAACAGCACATCACTGCAAAGGATCTCTATGATGCTCTCATAAATCTTCACCAAGCATCAAACCTTGCCTCTGCCTTCTACTCCTTCCGGCAACTCTTTGCATCAGAATGGGATGGGAAATCTGACATTTCCAACCACATTGCCTCCATTCGTACCCTCGAGTCACACCTCACCGGAATGAAGTTTCCTGTTGATGGAAAAATCCTTGCATTCATCCTTCTAAACTCTCTTCCCAAAACTGGAGAATGGAATGCATTTGCCTCATCAGTCATCAACACAACTGAAGAGGCAAAACTCACTTTCGACATGGTGGAAACCCGCATTCTCTCTGAGGATGCCTGACTGAGGCTTCCAAACACCTCTGATTTGGCATATGCAGCCAAATCTGACCGGAAGAAGAAGCCCAAAGGGGACAAGTGGTGTGAATACCACCACACTATGGGACACAACACACAAGAGTGTCGAAGTTATCAGTTCTGGCCTATAGAACTAAAGGAGAAATACAAAAGAGAAAAGGCAAATAATGTGGATGGAGCTTCCAACCAGAAAGCGGAACCACCAGATCCAAAACATGTAACTAGTGAACATGTAGATTGTGCCTTATACCAATGGATTCAGGCTTATGTCTTGTCTGATCCCAAGACCACATCTCAACTCCCTATCATCATTGACTCAGGTGCAACATTCCACATGGTTCCACACCAGAAATGGTTCCAATCCTACTCCACTCTTTTCCCACCTCGCTCGGTGCAATTTGGAGACAATTCCACAGTTAAGGCAATCGGAATTGGAAGTGTCATTCTTTGATCTATCATAAAGGGCAAAAGATATGAAATCTCCCTCAGTAATGTCCTCCATGTTCCAGAATTCGCACTGTCCCTTATCTCTGTCCCAAAACTGGCCAAAGCAGGATTATCCACATCTTTCCCAGCAAATGCTACTTCATGCTTTATATAGAAGGGCCCTCATACAGTTCTCATGGGATCACATGCAGATAGACTTTATCATGCAACTGCAATCCCACAAACCATACCAGAATCTGGGCTGGCCTCTGTGGACATAAATCTACTACACAGACGCATGGGACACATTTCAGTTCTGCAAATCCAGCATGGTCTGACAAGGCCAACTACATGGTATTGATGCCATTACCAGAACTCCGAAATTTTGTGAACCTTGTACAATTGAAAAGATGAAAAAGCTTCCTTTTGAGTCCAGGAGTGAACAGCGGACCACCAAAACACTACAAGTAGTCCATACAGATGTCGGTGGCCCAATAACTCCTCAATCTCAGGAAGGATACCGGTACTGGCTACTTCTTATCAATGATTTCTCCTGATTTCCTTGGATCTACTTCCTAAAGCAGAAAAGTGATGTCAAGGACACATATGAAAAATGGAAGGCAGATGTAAAGGCTTTCTTTCACACAGAAATAGAGACAGTGTTACACGAAGTGTACCAAAGCGAGGACGAAGGTTTGAACGTTTACTCGTTGACGGAGGATGCTCACGAAGAGGTACGACAACGTCGTCAAGAGTTCTCAGTGGTGTTCTCAAGGGATGACACAAGATGTACACTTGTATTGTGTAGATCAAGTATGAGTACATCAAGTGTTTACTCTAAGTATTTATATGACCGAGATGCGCAGTAAAAGAAGGCTGTAGAACAGCATGGAATGTAGGATCACTAAGTCGGCACGAGAGAGCCAAACTGCGGAGAGAAGCTGTCCGAAACAAGATCAAAGAGTATAGCGAAGTGAAACTGATGTAAAGGTGAAACAGGAACTCCACGGAGAGAACCTGTGCGAAGGTACGTATCACTGGTTGAACAGTGATATGGATGATTGATCAAGGACAATGAGCACATGCTCATCGCGTTCTACAAAGATGAAAGGAGGAGCGAGGAACGAGATACGACGAGTGATAAGAAGAACGTTACGATAAAGGGAAAGAATTGTAACAGACAGAGCAATTCTCAGACCTGCATGTCAAATTTCTACACAGTGACGGAGGAAGTAAATATGTCAACACCGAGTTCTGGAACACACTCCAAAGCGATGGAACTATTCTGGAAACTTCGGCACCATACACTCTGGAACAAAATGGGCTTGCAGAAAAAATGAACCAAACTCTCTCATATCTTGCAAACACCATGTTAGAAGACTCCAAACTTCCAAAATCATTCTGGACTGATGCCATGTCCACTGCAACATAGTTACAGGTCATAGCCCAACATCTGCTCTAAAAGGCAACAACCCCTACTCTTTGCTCTTTGATCGTCAGGTTGATCCTACTGTATTTTGACCCTTTGGATGCATTGCCTATGCTCTTGTACCAAAAGAACAATGTGATGGAAAATTCTGATCCCATGAATGGAAGTGTGTACTGCTTTGGTACACTTATGGACAGCGAGCCTACAAACTCCTTGACTTGGAACATCAAACCATCATCTCTAGCCGTCATGTCACCTTCAACGAATCTGGCACCATCTCCGACACAGAAGCTGCTCCTTGGACTTGTGCATCCAAGGGTCAGTGGAAGGGACTAACATCTCAACACTTCCGAAAAATGGAAACTCTGGAAACTCCAGAAGCAGATAATGCAGAAGAAGACTCAAATGAGGACCCTTTCTAGGAACAGTGGGAGAACAAACAGAGTTGGATGACATTACTGCCATCACTGACAAACTAAGCCAACTCCACCTGAACAATCCATCACTCAAGAGTCCTCCAACAGAAGTTCCTTTGAGCTCAAGCTCAAACTCATCTTCAAGACATATCCAAGCAAAATCCTACCATCCTGCAGAGATCATTGCAGGTGTTCGAAGAAGTAGCTGTGCATGAAAACCAGCAAATAAAAACCAAGACTACTTCTGGACATTGGAGGAGGAAGCACACTGAAAACAACCAGAAGTGAACCTGGAACTGGAACTGGAACCAGAAGAGGTTGAAGTTGAAAATGTACTCTCAACTCCCAAAACAGATGTGGAAGAAATTCCCGATATCCCAGAACTTCCTGGAGCTTTCTACAGCATCCAGGATGATTTACAAGAGCAGATCTTTGCTGGAATCACCCACAGACCTTCCGGAGATAAACTACTGAATTCCATAAAAGAAGCTTACATGCAATCAAACACTGACTTATGGAAATCAGCTGTTGAGGAAGAGTTACTAAACCTAAATGCAAATCATGTGTATGAAACAGTCCCATTACCAGAAGATGTCAAACCGATCACTTCCAAACCAGTATTCCAAATCAAGTATGACGAAAATGAAAAGGTAGAACGCTACAAAGTCCGGATCATGGCATGGGGATTCACGCAAAAGGAAGGAATAGACTATCAAGAGGTTTTTGCCCCAGTGGCAAATCTTGATTCTGTCTGAACCATTGTTGCTCTCGCAGCCAAGCATAATCTGGAACTTGATCAGATGGACATCTCTACAGCATACCTAAATGGCAAACTTGAGGAAGAATTATATCTTCTACCTCTGGAAGGTATCCCAATCCAACCTGGATATTGCTGGAAACTCCGAAGGTCACTCTATGGCTTAAAGCAGGCTGGACGAACATGGAACAAGATATTGGACAAAAAGCTTGGAGAACTTGGCTTCATTAACCTGGATACAGAAACATGCTTGTATGTTCTCCACAAAGAGGGTCAAGTATGCTTCCTTGTTGTCTATGTCAATGACCTCCTACTTGCTGCCAGTTCCCAGTTATTCATGAACTCGGTAAAGGGAACCCTATCAACAGCCTTTAAGATGCAAGACCTCGGAGAGGTGAAATTCATTCTGGGGTTGGAAATCCAACATGATCAAAAACTCAGAACTATATGCTTAATGCAATCTCAGTACACAAAAACTGTTCTTCAAAGAACTGGGATGACAAGTTCAAATCCTGTATGGACACCAATGGTTCACAGCCTTTCCCTTTCAGCCACTGATCCTGTGGATAATACCAAAATCACAGAAATGACAATAAATGGGACAAAAGTTTCCTACCTTACTGTCATTGGTTCCCTGATGTACCTTATGCTCGGAACCCACCCGGATCTCGCCTATGTAGTTGGAACACTTAGCCGTTTCAGCTCAGCACCAAAACAATGCCATTGGGAAGCTGCAAAACGAGTCCTTCACTATGTACATACATGCAACCATGGACATGGAACTCTGGTATGATGGAAATGAAATCACCATGGACATGAACTTCCATGGCTATTCCGACACTGGATGGTCACAAAATCCAGATAATTCCTGGTCCATCTCTGGATTCCTCTTCCTCAGCAATCGAGGAGCAATCTCTTGGTCGAGTAAACTACAAAGCATGGTTGCTTTATCCACCACAGAGTCAGAATACATTGGACTTAGCAATGCTGGCCAACACCTTGCCTGGCTCAGAACATTCTTTGAGGAGATTGGGCATCCACAGACTGGACCCACCACTCTTCATTGTGACAACCAGGCAGCAATCTTACTTTCACGAGATCCGCAGTTCTGTGCCCGGACCAAACACATCCAAAGAAAATACCACTTTGTTCGGGATGACCTTGTAGGCAAAGGAGAAGCAGTCATCCAGTACGTTCCGACCAGAGATATGGTTGCAGATATCCTCACAAAGCCACTCACACAAGACCAACATTGGAAATTTGTACGTGCAATGGGACTACAGTTGCGCTCGAGTGGGAGTGTCAAAGTGTAACTCTGTACATCTTCAAATGCTTTCGATGTTTCCAAAATTCCCACACTTCCGACACTTCCGGAAGTTTCCCGTGCAGCCACTCCTAATAGTCTTGAAGCACTTCTACCTCAGGAAGACCGGAAACACTCAGTTTTCAGTACTCATTCCATTTATACAAATTTGGACATTCTGGAGTTTTATGTGATCACAACTCTGCCCATATTTTTGCCTTACGTTACTTTTCTCTCACCTCAGTTGTGTTTCACACCGTGGGCAGTGACTGAGTGGGCATACCTGCCCTTACTATAGTTTCAATACTCCCCACCTCTGTCCCCACAACAACACAAGGGCTGCGTGAAAGCATGCCACCATCACACAACAATGACGGGCGCAAGGAGGTGCAACCAACAATGAAGAGGGTGAGGATAGCGCCAGGCATGCCCCCTACCCCCAGGACGATGCAAGTGAGGTGCCACCACCACTACTGTAAGTCGGCGACAACAGCACAATGATGACCTCACCCCACATACGAAGATGACGCAGAGGGTGCGGACAGCGTAAAGGCATGCCTGCAACTACTAACGTGATGATGAAGGGAGTCACCACCACTGTCGTGCAATGATAACACGGGCATGGGCATCACAACAGCATGCCCGCAACCACAACCGCAATAACGCTGGGACAAGGACCACCTACCACCTCCAGGTACGATGAGAAGAGAGCAGAGTGTTGACATTTACTTTCGAGGCACTTAACAATACAAGTATTCCCAGTTGAATAATTGTATATTTTCTGTAATTATTTATAGTAGTGAAATGATCAGAATTTTTGAGTACTACTGTGAACTATACTGGTGAATTTGCACTGTGCACTGTGCTACCACTGCTATGGACTGCTATATAGGTGTGCTACCATTTACTACCATAGACAAATATAGTATTGGTGGTCACTACAGTCGGTGAAAGTAGTAGGTGTTGAAGGAACAGCTTGTATCAATAAGATAAAGTGTTCATTCATTGAGTAATGATCAATTAATAGTCTATTTGACTATTTAGGAAGTCTGACATAAGGTATTGACTTCTATTGATCATAATCAACGGTCACAGATTAGATAATGCATTCTACATGAATGCATGACTCATCATGACTCATTATGACTTGATATGAGTCATAGTGACTAGACATGACTCATAATGAGTCATACAGGTCACATGGTTTTGTTGATTGTTGAATGATCAACAATTTAGAGTTGAAACTCAGTTTAAATTAGACTATAAATAACGGCATTTCATGTAACTAAGTTACAAGTGGTTCAGATTGACCAATCCTATCTAATCTCATCTTCCCACACTCCTGAATCACTTCACTCGATCCACTGGCTATCACCAATGATATTCTTAACCAAGTTACCTGCTAGTAGAGTGAGTCTCATCACTCTGCACTATCCCTATTGCTGTCTCTGCCCCTTGGATGAGAATACAGATCCTATTTAGCATCTGCTCGTCAGTAGGGGGATCTCAACTGGGCTACAGGTGTAACACAAGCTATATAGTACTACATAGCAATTATGATTTTTCCTGATGACATGTGTGACATCCAAGAAGAACTCTCTCATCTGCAGGTGCTAGGTAACCCAAGGGTCTCAGTTGCTCCATCGGTGCCCAAATACCAGTGAGTGCAGGCCATTCAGCAAGCTGAACCTTTTTGGATACCAAATGATCTGTTTGCCATGTCTGTTCCAACTCCTGAGATCCAGGTACAATGAAACATGGCAGGCTATGGATGATTTGATCAAATCAATGGTCTTCCGATCTGCATCAGCAGTATCACAATCCCTTACATTTGCTAGTGACCGCACGCTCCACATCTGTTTCAACCTTGTTACTGCTGTCATGGAAGTGTTTTGAATGCCGTGTGTCCGACGTTGAGACTGTTGCAAAGCCTCAGTGTTGAGTTTACCCTTGGAGTTTCAACTAAAATCGTGTGAACTTTAGTAGCAGATGCTCGGGGTAATCAACACACGAATGTCAATTCCCCCCTGAGACAAGGACAGCCTATATGTTACAGAAATTATTGAAACAATATCATAAGTCTACGACGTCGAAAAAGAGGAATTAAAAACTAATCAACGGACCGCAGGCAAACTTCGAGTTCCTTGTAGCGCCGCATGGCCGATACTGCCAATGCTGTCGTCAGCCCCACATTCCCGATCAAAACACCCGTTGCGCCATACTTGTATACCCACCCCACTGGCCACGACCCATCCGCTTCCTGCATCCTCGCAAGCCGCTCATGGTCCCGTGCATCACACAGATCGACGGCAGCGGCCGCGTGGATGCGCATTGCGAGTGCGAGCGCATCCCCCTCAGAGCCAAACTGTTCCGTGACACGCTTTGAGAAAAGTGGGCCGAGTCGTTGGCGAGCGTAGATAGACACAGAGAGCAGACGGGAGAGAAAGTAGAGGAACGTGTCCGGACCGTAATAATAGTACGTCCCATTCGTGTATGCACGGTTCTTCAACACTCCGTACACCCAGTCAAAGGTCTGTTTCAGCTCACTGTCACGACCGTTGGAGTAGAAAAAGGTGAGTACATTGACACAGACGATGGGATCTATAGCCCACGAGGTCATTGGGTGTGGGATGCATGGAGTTACTTTGGAATACGTACCGATTCGGGGCCGCGAGATGTCAAAATATGTCTGGATGATGCCGTCTTTGTTTCTCAGTGTCAGAATTTCGTCCATGATGTCGTTTTTCACCTCCGGTGAAAAGTGATCCGACACCGTACATGCAATGGATGTTGTATCGATGTCGTAGGGGAAAGAAGCCGTAGTGAGAACTCCCCCGGCTGGTGCAAACGGTCCGTCATCACGTCCTGAACCGCGAATGGAGAGGACATACATTTGAAGAAATTACTTAGACGTGGATATTTGACATAGTCGACAAGATTTGCGTCGCCCGTAGCCTCCAGAATAAGCAATTGAGCGAAGTTTTCTTCTAAAATAACACCTGACTCTGTGACTGATTTCAGCTGCTTTGCATGATCGTGCAAGTATTTTTCTCCGTCCACTATCGAGTCCCGTATGAGCGTCCTCAGCTCGCAGACTACGTTGTTGAATGACGTGAAGACAATGCCCTTGAGCCCGAGGGACTGCGCAGACACAACATTCTCCAATTTGTCATCCACAAAGGCGGTACGGCCAGGATCAATACCGGTCGATTCCAGAACATGGCGGAAGTAGCCGAGATTTGGCTTGCGCTCGCGCACCGCAGCAGATGTGAAGACGTGCTCAAAAAGCGTCCAGTCTTCCGGACGAGCCTTGGTGCGGAGAACCTCCCAGTCTGGTGCAGAAATATTAGACATGGCAAATAGCTGGATGTCACTGTTTCTCCTGAGCTCATGGAGAAGGGAAACCATAGAAGGGTTACACTGGAGAGTGTCTCTAGCCGCCCGAAAAGCGGCGCTTACTTCAAAGGCGTCTAGAGAAAATTCCTCGGCAGTACGACGGTAAGTTTCTTCTTCACCGATGTTGCCCTTTTCGTACTCGAACCAAGTAGCAGAGCGTAAAATATTGTGCAGCGTTTTGGGAGAGATGGAGCTGTCTGTTTGGGCGGACCACGTAAATAGAACATCGCCGAGGTCAAATATTACATTATCAATTTTGCGATCATCAGCAGTAGCTCGAAGGGCCTTCTCCTCCAACGGAGGGGGGGTAGCGAGAGGGGACGCGGGGATAGATTGCGAGGGGAAAAAAAGCGGCGGCACTTGCATCAACTCTGCAAGAGAACCTGATGAGGAAACCATAACCTCTATGAGGGATTGAGGAGGGACCACTGATAGTATGAGACAATCCCTATATATAATAAAAAAACCTAACTTTGTACGCTGTGACCGGCAACCATGAATGCCATCGCCCGTCGACCCTATATCTGCTTTGGAATGTAGCCGTGCCCATCATAGTCGGACCGAACGCCCGCGGAGGAATACTCGCAGGCGTTGTCACCCTATTCAATGAGCCACATCATAATTGCTATGTAGTACTATATAGCCTGTGTTGAGGCCAGTGGGGTATACAAGTATGGCGCAACGGGTGTTTTGATCGGGAATGTGGGGCTGACGACAGCATTGGCAGTATCGACCATGCGGCGCTACAAGGAACTCGAAGTTTGCCTGCGGTCCGTTGATTAGTTTTTAATTCCTCTTTTTCGACGTCGTAGACTTACTATGATATCGTTTCAATAATTTCTGTAACATGATATAGGCTGTCCTTGTCTCAGGGGGGAATTGACATTCGTGTGTTGATTACCCCGAGCATCTGCTACTAAAGTTCACACGATTTTAGTTGAAACTCCAAGGGTAAACTCAACACTGAGGCTTTGCAACAGTCTCAACGTCGGACACACGGCATTCAAAACGCTTCCGTGACAGCAGTAACGAGGTTGAAACAGATGTGGAGCGTGCGGTCACTAGCAAATGTAAGGGATCATGATACTGCTGATGCAGATCGGAAGACCATTGATTTGATCAAATCATCCATAGCCTGCCATGTTTCATTGTACCTGGATCTCGGGAGTCGGAACAGACATGGCAAACAGATCATTTGGTATCCAAAAAGGTTCAGCTTGCTGAATGGCCTGCACTCGCTGGTATTTGGGCGCCGATGGAGCAACTGAGACCCTTGGGGTACCTAGCACCTGCAGATGAGAGAGTTCTTCTTGGATGTCACGCACTGGCATTCGCATAACATGAAACGTTCCCTCCACTTGCATCAACCGGGCTTGCAGCGTCTTTTTCGTGGCCGTACAGTCGTCGTTGCATTCGTGGCAAAGTTTCACTACTCTTGGGCGCAGAGTCCCGTTTGGCCGTAAGAATCTACAGCAGAACAGATGCACTCACCTTGATGCACGTAAGCAGTTGTGTCTAATACCAGTCTACATGGTGTAAGGCGGATGCACGAACGTGGTGTTTGTATTCAGTCCAAGCGCGGGCCGTTCCACAGTGCAGAAGTTACCGAGCCTGCGATTTCGACGGACCGCCAACAATATTATTTTGAATGCGTACTGGTCGGCCACAAGTCGTCTTGCCGTAAAGCATGCTGTATGGCCTCTAGATAGAACTCCAAATCCCAGTGAAGATGAGCGGTCTGGAACGATCAGTGTGGACTTGCCATTGAACCACACAAAATCACGATATCATGATCGAAGACGTCGAGTGTATAGGATAAAATTTGGCCAACGCAAACATGCAAGTAAATATTCCCTGGTGATATGCAGTACGTTCAATACACTGCAACAACGAACAGACAAAACAGAGTAGCCTACCAGAAACAAACAAACCGGTCCGGTTCTCCAGCATCCGTTACCTGCAGGAACCTTGCTTTCAAGCATAGAAAACTTTGTTAGTCGACAATTTTCAACTCCCAGTGACCTTTGTGAGCAATCGGCCCAGATCTCCTTCGAGCTCGCCTTGGGCGTCTTGGCATCTTCATCCTTTCGATTCGCTCACAAGCAACTCGAACGGCGCCACTTCAAGTACCGGTTAAACATGCGCAGCCCTGGATCCGGACCCGCGGGGGCCGTCCTACTGCAATGCAGCAAAACCTGTTCCTTTGCTTAGCATCGGTCCAAGATTATGAAAGACTTTCTCAGGGGGTGACATGTATTTCCGCAGTAAGAGATCTACGGATGAAACGGCAAGAGCTTCATTCTTTGAGTGCCCGCGTCCAGATTCCTTCCTCGTGCATGAAATCTTGCACACACGTTTAGGTATAACGTCGTACGAGACAAATAAGCTCAAAGTGACCTTTGCAAGATAACGTACAAAAGAATGGGATTCAAGAGTTTCTCGCCAGCCATTGAATGTGTCGTCGCTTTCTTCTCCTTTCCGTTGACCTTGCCCACTGTTCTCCGCTGTAACCGACCACTTCTTCTACTTCTTCTTTAGCACCCACCGTGGTCTGAAGCTGCAATGAACAGTATGCATAGTTGATGATATTGTGGACGGGGCATCTAGTTTGTCGTTGAATAGAAAGAAGCACTGGTAAAGTAACCAATTAGGCTGCAGGGGTGGAGCGATACGAAAGAGACCACTTTGTTTAGAGCACCATTTTCCGCCGGCCTCAGGTGTCTGGCCAACCAGTGCGACGACTCACCCATAGTTTCGTTGGTATTTCCTAGTGGACTCCAACGTGAGTGCAATATATAAGACATCAAGGCAAACACGCAAGTAATTATCCCTTGATGATACACAACACGTTACCCCATGACAATGAAGACATGAAACAGAATGGCCCCACCGAAACAAACAACGCCACTGCTCAGCCGTTTCCACCCCCGACAGTCCGGTTCTCCAGCATCCTGTCAATCTCGATCCGGATCTCCTTCAAGTTCGCCTTGAGTATCTTGGCATCTTCAAACTTTCGATGTGCCATTGCCTTGCCCACGAACGACTCCAGCAATGCCTCCTGCTCAAGCAGCGGCTGCAACGCATGTGCAAGTTCCGATTCTGGATCCACGAGTGCCGTCGTTCCACCCGGCGATGAAACCCGCTCTTTTTCTTTCGGTAACGACTGGGTCAGTAGAATCAATATTAGTCCGGTCCAGCATTATCAAACACTTACTTGGAGAGGAAACATGTATTTCTGCAGGAATAGGTCGGCCCGCGTGCGAATTGCAAGCTGTACGCG
>JBBPUD010000606.1:0-13992 GCA_038094475.1 Phylloporus aff. rhodophaeus
TTGTGACCCGTGTGACCCCCTGGCGACACTGTAATGGCACTGTAACCATGTGACAGTGTGACACTGCTGGCATGTCATGCTGTAACATGATGTAACATGCTGTCACATTACCATAATGCTGTAACTCCTGTTCCAAAATCAGTGATTTGCTGATGTGATGCAGCTTGCAAAAACATGAAATGTCCTCGCGATCCTCAGGACCAGTCCTTTTGGGACTCTGATCACAAAGTCAAATCCGATCCCACCTGTCTCGTCTGTGGACGAAACGGACATCGTATCTCGGAATGCAAGGAGGAGACTACAGCGAAAGGCAAATTGACTTTCGCCAAATTCTCCAACGGACAACTCGTCCGTCGTTCCAACGACACTCCCATCTGCATCCTCTTCAATCTCAACATTACCAGAAAATCTTGCAAGCAATCCCATACCGCTCAACATATCTGCTCTTTCTGTGGAGAGTCCGCTCATGGTGCCCTCGCATGTTTGTGCATCTAATTCGGAACCCTATGTTCCTTGGACCTCGAATGTGATCATCTCGTCTGGTTCCTATTCGCACGTGTACTATGATAACCTTTCCATCACTCAAACTCCGTATGATCGTGATGATGATTTTGCACGCATTGTTACTCCTTATTCAGCTGACGCCTTCAAATGCTTTCTTCACTCTGCCAATCTCTTGCATGAGTTCCCTGAACTCCCTTTCAAACTTCGTCATGGGTTTCGTCTTGGGAATTTCCGTCCTCTCCTTTGCTCGTACACACCTGATAACTTACCCGGTGCTTATCAATATCAATCCACTATTGAAGATTACATCCAGGGTGAATTGCTAGTCAGTCGTTTTTCCGGCCCATTCACCAAATCTGAACTCGAAAACAAAATTGGCATCTTTCGTTCCTCTCCACTCCAAGTTGCTGTCAAAAAGGGCATTGATGGCGCTCCAGACAAATTACGCATCTGTCGTCATCTTTCTTATCAAGGCCGTATGGGCTATTCGGTCAACGATGAAATTGATGCCAAAGATTTCCCTATGGAATGGGGTATCGCTGACGAATTTGCAGACATCATATGTCTCATCTCTCTTTCTGTCTCATCCGATTGGACACTTTCGCATACCTGTCGTATGCTCGAAGGTACAACAACGAGATAGAACTGCCATACATACTATGCTCCAATTCAACACACACTCATTATTTCATCATTCAGATCCATACCGCCCCACCCGGCACACAAGCCGCTTCGTTAGACATTGAGGCAGCTTACCGTACTGTTCCTTGTACTCCGGACCACAAACATTACATCATTGTTCGTTTTGCTGATCGCTTCTACCTGGACCATAACCTTCCTTTTGGCATCGCTTCCGCTGCCGGTCTACAAGGTGAGGTTGCTGGCGCTATACTTAAAATTTGGAAATCTCTTGGCATCGGTCCTGCCAAAAAATGGGTTGACGATATCTCCATCTTTCGTAGTCCTTCCACTAACGGTACCTTTCTGGGCATTTCAAATAAGGAGTCCTATCGTTATGACTATGACCTTCAACATATCAAAGATATCATCGCCCCCTTGGGAGTTCCCTGGCATTGCAAGAAAGGTCAACCCTTCGGTGATACAGTGGATTATCTCGGTTTTCTTTGGGATCTCCCTGGCTGCTCCGTTAATCTCACCCCAGCAAAACGTCGCAAATACATAGTTAGACTCTCCTCTTTCCTCTCCCTCTTCAAACATACTCAGGTCCCCAAAGTGGAGGGTGAGAAGGTCGCTGGTTATCTTTAGCATTGCACCTTCGTTTATCCTCATGGCAATTCATTCCTCGCCTCCATGTATTCTTGGTTAGCCTCTTTCCTCAATGAGTACTCCTCTCGATACATGCCATGCTCTCTTATCTCGGATCTCAAATGGTGGTTGAACGTCCTACAAATGATTTCGGATCCACGTTCTCTTCTTCCACGTCCTCCCACCCGTGACTACAACATTTGGGTTGACGCCTCGTCTGTTACGCTTGGTCCGGGTAGGAACGAGTGTAGCCTCGACGGAAGCAAGGTCTCAAGGGGTTGACGCGCAAAGGCTCAACTGGGTCAAGGAGTCGACACGCGGAGGCTCGACGGTGACAAGGTTCTGGCGCACGGAGGCCCAGATGACTAGTCCCAAGGCGCAACCAAGGGAAGTCCAAGGACAAGGTATCCAAGCACGAAGGCTTGGTCAAGGACAAGGGGTCGAAGGGTTGGGAGCCTTCGGACAGTGAGCGAGGAGGGAACCCGAGTGTATTGGAGGTACAATTGAGGAGGTCTAAGCTGAGGTACAACGGCAGGTGAGTACAGTATATATACCCAGAGATGACTAAGCCGTAGAAGGTCATGGAACAACAAGGAACAAGTGACAAAGCAAGAAGTAAGAGAGAATGAGTAAGCGGAGCCGATGGCATCGGCAAGGCTATGTGGAGGAGTAAGCATGATGACGAAGGAAGTGAAAGGTCGTAGAACGACGTGGAAGGGAATGAGTCATCACGGTGACGAGAGACGTGTCCGTGCACGAACGAGGCAAGAGTCAAGGCAAAGAACAAGGGGAAAAGAGAAAACGTAACATCGTCCGGCTTTGGCATCAGACTCTTATGGGGCGGGCTTTGGGACAGTTGGCATACCATTGATTCATGGCGTGGAGCGCCAGGTGAGGGCCGTGATATTGGATGGCTGGAGGCTGTCGCTATTGAACTCGCTGTGCATTTGGCTGAACTCAAATCCATTCACCATGCAGACATCCTGATCAGAAGTGACAACGAAGGGATGATTCATGCCTTTTGCAAAGGTCGGAGTTGCAATCACATGGTAAATGCATGCATTTGTCGTGTCGACGCTATCCTGCAGCGCCTTGACCTTTCTATTTCTCTTATTTATGTACCATCCGCATCCAATCTTGCCGACCCAATTTCCAGAGGTTTATATCCTTCATCGTCTCTCCACTCATCCATCTCCCCCTCCATTCCCATCGATATTAGACGCTGGTTCTTCCATGAGCAACCCACCTCATAACACTTTTGAGGCGCTCATGGCAAATGTCGATATCGATGCTGCTGTAGCCCTTTTCTGGGAGGATGTTGCTTCACAGCAAGACCCCACATGTTCCGCGGTCGTCACGTCCCTTCAACCCACTGGCACTCGTACTCCCAGACTCCACAGGACTTCCTCTCAGATCACTTCCTCTCCATTTCATCCCCCTGTTCTCGCTCCCGATCGCCTTCTCATGTGGACCACTCCGGTGGGTTAACTATGGCAACGTGAGCTGGCAAACAAGTTACCAGACACGGCACTTTTCAAACTCTTTCAAGTACCCTCTTTCTCATATCTTCTCATCGCAAGCCTCATCATCTTCACTCTAGGTCATGCTTCATTCACTAGATAGAGATACCCGAAGTAATTACGGTGCCAGGCTTCTCCGTTTCACTCAATTTTGTGATAACATCAACATCCCTGAGGAAGACCGGATGCCCGCTTCACAAGAACTCATTTCTGCCTTTGCCGCATCTCACGCCAGTACCATCTCTGATAAAACACTCAATAACTGGCTAGCGGGCATTCACTTTTGGCACACCGTCAATGGCGCACCATGGCATGGTGCTGATATGCTTCGTTCAGTCAGACAGGGCCTTGCCAAACTAGTACCCACATCTTCACGACAGGCCAAACGTCCGCCAGTCACTATTGAAGCGTTAATCTTACTTTATCACGATCTGGACTCTACGTGCCCAAAGGATGTGGCTATCGCCGCGGTCACCTTTACGGCCTTCTGGTCTTGCTGTCGTCTCAGTGAATTACTCCCACCATCTTCATCGGATTTCACTTCGTCAAAGCACGTCTCCAGAGCCTGCCTACCTTTCCTGCCCGCAACCCTTGCAAACGGCACCCCCTTCCTCTCCTTTCACATTCCATGGTCTAAAACTACTCGAGAGAAGGGGGCTGACATCTCTGTCACCAGTCGCCCGCATTGTGCTGATCCCCTAACCGCTCTACTCAATCACCAACGTATCAACCATACCATTCCAAATCACGCACCTGTTACAATTCTCTCCCTTTATCGCAACGTACTTCTTCTTACTCGTCATTTCTCGTTTCTCGCTCCTCCTTGTATCCTTGTAGAACGCGATGAGCATTCGCTCATTATTTTCGACCATTCTTCCCTTTCACTGTTCAACCAGTGATACGTACCTTCGCACAGGTTCTCTCCTTGGAGTTCCTGTTTCATCTCCACATCTGTTTCACCTCGCTATACTCTTGATCTCAGACAGCCTTCTCCACAGTCCGGTTCTCTCATACCGGCTTTGTGTTCCTACATTCCATCTTGTTCTTTGACTTTCCATGCTGCGCGTCTCTGTCATATAAATACCTAGAGTAGACACTCGATGTACTTCATACTTGATCTACACAATACAAGTGTACATCTCGTGTCATCCCTTGTGAATACCTTGAGAATTCCTTGACGACGTTGTCGTACCTCTTCGTGAGCGTCCTCCGTCAAACGAGTCACGTTCAACCTTTGTCCTCACTTTGGTACACTTCGTGTAACAGCACCACTCTTCGCATTTCGTGATGCATCTGGATGGTCCATCCTAACCAAATCTATGTTTATTACATGCTGTAATGACATTTGGTCTCACTTTGGCTTTCCACGAATGCCTGGTCATGCCTTTCGCATTGGTGGCACCACTGAACTACTTCTCGAAGGTGTTAATCCAGATGTCATCGCCGTTCAGGGTCGCTGGACATCGCGCGCCTTTCTCGAATACTGGCGTCGCATAGAAACGGTTCTTCCTCTCTTCATTTCATCTTCTTCGGATGCCGCTCGTCTTCAATCCTTGGACACGGTTATTGCAGATTTTACCAAACGCAATAATCTCGGTCGGGCATAGTCTTCCTACTTCTTGTGTCGCATCATCATATATCATTGTTTTCATGACTACGCAGCTTGGGTGTGTGTCCGGGTCAGATCCGGGTGGCAGCTGTGCTCATTTTGGTCCTTTTCGTGCCCTCATTCGGGTCCCTCTCTGTCGTCCGCTTGTAGGCACATTTTGGATCCTTCCCACGCTCGAAGGTCAGGCCCTTCCTGCTTCGTCAGTTTTGTTTCTCTCCCTCTCGCATTCCCCTCGAGTGCGGAATCCTTGAACCTTCGTCACGCATGTCACATGACCTTGGTGCGGACGACTTCGGCCTGCCTTCCCACACACCCTACCGAATCTAGCATACGGATTCGAGTATCTCTTTTGTATCACTAGATTCTTTGAGTAGTCACTCATTCCATCTCATTTCTCATCTCCCCGAAGAGAGTGATCGTCTACCACGAAGGCTCGAAGACAGTTAAAAGTCAAGCAGGCCTAGGCTTGTGCATCTGGGGCTTTATATACTTTAGAATTTAGGTGCCATAAGTGAAAATGTTTAGTTGTGTGATCACGTGGTAGTCTGGCAATCATCATGGTCAGCCCATCACTGCATGTTCTCCCGTGATCTCCTCTGTTTGTCCTGCTGGTACTTGTTTACCAAGCAACCTGTCATAGTCTGTTTTCACATTTCGCTTTCAAATCCCATGGGTCGTCGAGAGCTACATAGTAGTGCCATTAACTGCAAGACAACGTTTGCGATCAACAGAGATGACTTTGCGTTGTGAGTGGAGCCTTGGCAAGTTGTAAGTCGTCACGTCTGGTCCCTGACTTGTCTCGCAAAGTAGCTCTGACCGCTCATCGGCGCTTGGCAAGAACACTGCCTTGATCACTGCCTTGAGCGTGTGATCCTGTGGAGGTCTGTTCGAGTTCAACATTCGTCTCTTGGCAGCATACCTTGTCTGAAAGAGCAGGTGACTCGCAACACCACCATGTCAAGCGGGGTATCACCCCAGATACCAGAACAACCTCAGCCATATCGGACAATTGTGTTGCCATATTCCCGCGTGCTTGGGTTTCTCGTGGACGGACAAATTGTAGCCAGCTCTGAAAGTGGAATTGCAGAGATTTGGAATGTGGAAAATGGGAACAAAGAAGTAACATTGGTGAGCAACCCTAGGCGGATTGACAAGCTTCATGATATAGCTGTAACCCGGGATGGCAAAACAATGATTTGGAGTACTCGAGAAGGGAGTGTTGAGGTGTGGGATGTCAAGTCCCGCCAACGTGTTAAAGAATGGAAAAACTCGGGGCGGACTCTTGAAATTTCTATCTCGCCGGACGATCGACTCGTTGCGACCTATAGCTCTGGGACGATTCAAGTTCATCTCATTCCAGGATGGCAAGTCAAACAAATCACATCCATCAAGCCCGACACAGACCCTTATTGCATTTCGTTTTCCCCCAGCGGGGATAAACTAGCATGTGGCACATTGGATGGTATCCGACTCTTTGACATCGCCACAGGTACACTCATTGCCGTGGAGTGGCCACCTGTCAGATTCATCGGAAGTCTGCTGTGGTCACGCGATGGAGGAAGGCTCTTTGTTGTTTACAACAAAACGATTCGCTGCTGGGATGCGAATACAGGAGAACCAATCGGATATCCTTGGAGAGGTCACACCGCTTTGGCACGCTTAATTTCCCTTTCCCCAGATGGACTGATTCTGGTGAGTGTGTCCAATACGGATAAAACCGTTCGTTTTTGGAACGCGGATACTGGAGTTCCTGTCGGACAACCCTTGAGCCTGGGACGCAGAGGCAGGGTCTATCGCTTCTCTCCCTCTTGGAAATACCTTGCAGTGGTGGTGCCAGAAGTGAAGACATACATTTGGCGGCTTCCTCAGATTGGCACCATTGAAACCCAGGTAGACGTTTATCAAATTCTCTGCAGTACTTGTACTCACCCTCTCACAGACCAACCTTTCTGCTCTCTACAATCCATATGGAGTTCAGCTTACTGCTTTACCACACTCCTTGCATCTTTCTGGCAACAAACAACCGTTGGACGATGGTAGTATCATGTCAAGCGCCGCACCACCACGAATGCCAGGAGGGCCTCAACCATGTGTGACATTCATGACTTCACCTGGTCTGACTACGCTTGCGTGTCTCCCAGATGGACGACTTGTTGCCGGCTTTGACAGCGGAAATGTAGGCATATGGAATGGGGAGAATGGAAAGCAAGAAGCAACTTTTATGATAGGTGGCCGGCGCAAGTGGGACGGAGTCTACAATACTGCCGTTACCCGCGATGGCAAGACGATTATTTGCGGCACTCTGGGATGGAAAATCAAAGTATGGGACGTCAATTCGCGTCGAATCGTTGAAGAATGGCCATCTTATCAGGGTTTCCCTCAACTTGTTGTCTCTCCGGATGATCGACTCATCGCAAGCGGTTCCATTAGCGTCGAGGTTCGTACCATTGCAGGATGGGAGGTCAAATGAAAACTTGATATTGTAAGACAAATACAATGCATGTCCTTCTCTCCTAGAGGGGACAAACTCGCATTTGGTATACGGAATGATGTCTCCGTCTTGAATGTGAGCTCGTATAACTGGGATGATGAGGACTTGGATATCTGGGAAGATCAAATCTGGCGAGATAATACTGCAAGTCCACTGTGGTCCTGTGATGGCAGCAGGGTTTTCACTTGCTCCGCCAACGGAACTATTTGCTGTCGAAATCCTGATACCGGAGAACAAATTGGACATCCATGGGCCGGGCACACAGACTGGATATACTCACTCTCCCTTTCTCCAGACGGATCAGTCCTTGCAAGTGCATCTATTGATCAAACCGTCCGCTTCTGGAACGCAACAACTGGTGACCCCATTGGACAACCATTTCGATTTGAAGGAGATGTAAAAGCTGTTTGTTTCTCTCCATCTTGGGAATTCATTGCATTGGGAATGTGGGAGGGGAAGGTATCTATATGGCGATTGTCTCGGATTGGCATCATTGAGACCCAGGTAAGCATCCATCAAATCCACTGTACCGTTTGTACTCATTCTCTCACAGACAGATTCCGCGGTTGAACTACTCTTGGATTCTGGTCTTGATGTGAGCAATAGGAAGTGAGGAGCCCTTACTCGCGCTAACACATGCTTCTTCAAGGATGATGTGCCAACTCCACCTACCGCAGATGTAACATCCCGTCTCAAGTGCGTCCTTCTGTTAGCCATCTGATCGTCTTGGATGACTTATGATTTTAACCGACTCTGTATCGTGCTAGTGTCCCCTCCCCACCAGACCTCACTCCCCACATCATCAAAAACGATGACCACTACATCGCCGGAGGAGGTTTCAGCGATATCTATAGATGTTGGTACATCAATGGTTCGCGAATACAGGTTCGCGGGTAATACACGTCCCAGATTCTACATGATTTACGATCCCCTCAGGTTGCAGTCAAGGCGTTTTGATTCCAGTTCACGTTGGATGATGATAAATGGACCAACAAGGTAGCTTGTATCATTCACGAGGATCAAGTGACGTTCATATTGTCATTTAGATGCTCCGTCGCGAACTCGGAATTTGGAGGAGGCTCCACCATGATAATATCGTTCCATTTCTAGGCATTGCATATGGTTTTGGAATGCGTGGTGCAATGTCCATGGTCTCGCTGTGGATGCCTAACGAATCTCTTCGTCGCTTCTTATCAAAGTATAATGACAAGCTTGGTGTGGGACACCGACTCCAGTTCGTGCGTGTCGTCAATCTTGATGTTGTTCGGGTCTTTGAACTCTCCATAACAGCTTTTGGATATCACAAATGGGTTACATTACTGTGGGTCCCTGTCATTGTTGCCAGGGGCGGTGGAGGATAACATGCAACAGTGCATTCTTTCCCCATCATCCACGGCGATTTGAACTGTGTACGTCGTTGTTGAGTCAATATCATTATTAGTTAAAGGGAAAACAGAACAACGTGCTCGTTGACGAAGAGTGCACTGCACGCTTGACTGACTTTGGATATGCATCCTTGGTCGGGAATATCCCAGAAGCGTTCAGATATCTTCAAAGATCCACTGCGCACGGGGCGACCTTGCGCTGGACCGCACCAGAGCAAATCAAAGAAGAAAATATGTTAAGCCATAACAAGAAGAGCGATATTTATGCTTTCGGTTGTGTTACCCTCCAGGAGAGTTTGTTGGATATGAATGATGATCTTACCTATACTGACAGTTTTATAGGCATTGTCTGGCAAGCAACCATGGTCCGAAGTCCGGAATGATGCAGCGGTCATCCATCGCTTGACGATGGCCATAAGCCAAGACGACCAGAATGTCCAACGCTGCATGATATACATTGGAGTTTCATCCAACGATGCTGGTTACGGATGGAAGAGCGACCCGCCGCAGAAGAAATAGTCGCCACCATGAAACGATTCCTGACCAATTCCCCGCCCTTTCGGCCTCTGCGGGACTTGATCGCATCATGGCCCAGTCAAATTGATTCATGCCAGGATGACTCACAGCCTAGCTCAAAGCAATTTACAGCATTTGCAGACCCGATTCCGAGTGACGAGTATGGCGAGAGAAGGTGTGTGGGACTAATTCAATACACATCTACCCAGATTTACACATCATCCTCTATCAGCCATCGAGAAAGCAATCCTGACGGTGCGTCATTGGGAGGCAATTTGACAAGTTCTCCAACAACTATATCAGATGAAAATGTGGAGCATCCTCCTAAAAGACGGAGATTGTAGACATGGATTTCTCGCGGTTTGACTGAATGAATATATATAGAGAGAGATGATCCCCTGGTAATCGATAGTAGTGACTGGTAGATGCTACATCGATCTCGCTCGCCTGTATCCGGATGACCTATCATCCCCAGCCAGAGATCTCCTAAGTAACATCAGGTAAAATTCACTCGAAGACGAGTTTGAAGATAAGGCGCTTGGATCCGCACTCAGCTCGTATTGTACCGTGCTTATCCCACGTGTGTTAGCACATCCGCCTTTGCTTCGTGGTCAAAACAATCGCCACCAGAAGTTAGATCGAAATCAGCTAACACCCAGTCGTGCTGGATCTCGCCATCTTGGTTCTGGTTCGACGCGATCGAGGCTTGTGTGGATACTGGACGATGATACTATTAACCCGGGTGTCACCATTTTGAACCGATCGTCCCCACAGACGTCGGAAATGCGTCATCTAGCCAATCAACACCTCAATCCCTAAATCGAGATATGATCAGGTGAATCGTCGATTTGCATGACCAAAAGGAGGTAATCATCTTCGATTCGTGCACTGTACACAGGTGGACAATATATCGTGTGATCTCCTAGTTCGGGATTAAATTCATAGCATGCACCGAGGAAAAACATGCATAGACCGGGAACGAGATTCTCCATTTCTGTCGTCTGATTGATTGGTTCTACGAGCTGTAAAAATGTTCGAGAGACGAGTCCAAATGTGACGCTGGCGACACTCAATCCACCTGCATCGAGAAACTGTCTGACCCACTGAAGGTAATCCCAGTAGAATCTGATTGTGCCTGGTCTGATGTGATAATGACGCGGATTGTCTTCCTGAGCTTCAAGTCTGGATGGATGACCTAGCTCCTGTGAATCTCCAACCCCATACCTGATCTCGAGCCTCGCCCCTCCAAACTACATGCGAGGCATGGACATAGGTGGACAGGATGGCCCTCTTCACTCTTGCAGCAGACAAGACATCTGACAAATAGGTTGCATATTCCCAACGACCCATATTCACGACGCCCAATTCTAACCCTACATATTAGTACAGGACAAACAGCACTCGAACCATAACAGAAGAGTCCAGCCAACCATTAGAACTAAGCCGTCTCTCCGAGACGAACGATAAGCTTCTTCCCGCTGACAAGCTTTTTCTGCAGTCTCTCTAGCCCTTGGACGATACCGTTTAATCCACCTGGTAAAACTTCAACAGGGTTAGGCTGGCAAACATGCGTGAGTAGTTCTCAAGTGGCCAATTTACAAAGATACGTGCGACAATATCGCCAGCTTCCAACAACGCTGGCAAATTCTGTGCCAATGTACGCCCAAATGCCTTGTTAGTGGGCTGGTACACGCTTCCGAACACGCGCAACACTTTCTTGGTGCTTTCTGGCGTCTGCTTGATGGTGGGTGGGAGAACAAAAATAATATGACCACCTTCCGCAAGTGTATCGTATCCGAGCTGCTGTGTTTCTTGCGTCGATACCGTATCGTAGACCAGGGTTATTGGCTCGGTGGTAATGCTTGCAATTTGAGAGGCAAATGCGGAGGCAGGTGTATATCGATCAATGACGTGGGTCGCACCGCGTGATTTGACAAGATCTGTGTTTGATAGCGACGCCGTGGTTATAATCGGATAAAAGCCAGATAGCTTCGCGAATTGGATGGCTATTCAATAAATATTGGTTTAGTGTTGGAGAAATTGGACGAAGAGCTAGCTGCCGACGCACCATACTGGCCGATAGATCCAGATCCCCCAAAGATCAAAATTGGTTGTCCATCCGACTTTCCACGACCACCATCCCAAGGCGCTTTAAGGCCGATGCCAGTAGGCGATGGAGAATAGAAGGGAACGGCTGCGGTAGCAACACATAGCGGAAGCGAGGCTCCTTGGTCAAAAGTGATGTTAGATGGAAGCTATGAGAAATTCAGAATCTGTCGTTTAAGAGTGAAAAACATTTACCATACTTTCGAGGCAATATCGGCGGTCACGAGAGCGTACTCCTGGAAAGTGCCATGATCGCTATCTGCCAGAGCACCTTGATAGAGTCTAACAGACGGTCAGAGATCATGACACCGGCCTGGATGGACGAAAACCAACGTACACTCTGTCGCCTTTCTTAAACTGTGTTACATTCTCTCCGACAGCAACGACTTCTCCGGCAGCTTCCCTTCCCAGAACAGTGGGGTAAGTAGACACAATGACGCCATGAGCTTGAATATTCCAGTCTATGGCATTCAATGCCACAGTAACACCCTTGACAAGGATATCTCCCGGCCCTGGAGGAGGTGCGAGTCTTGTTCCCAGTTCAAAGGCACCAAATTTCTCCTTGAGAAAGAGTGCGCGAGAGAGAGACATGGATGGGGGCGAGGGGACGAGGGGACGAGGGGACGAGCCGATGGTGGCAGGGAAAGGGCGTCTGGTCCAAGTAGTTTCGCGCCAGCTCTGTCTATCAATTGCCTTTGTCAGCATAGCCAGCGCGCATAAGTTATATAAACTGGCTTACTATGGTCAAGCGCAGGACAATAATCCAAATTGGATCGATTCGAAGACAACTGGCACTCAGAGCACGAACATTGACACAGCGGTAGAAAATAAACTCTTGGGGTATTAGAGAATCACTTGCAGATCATGGATTCAGTGAGCACAAGATAGGTCGGTGTCAGTCACATAAATGATACACGGAATACGTTGCACACGTAATATCCAGGTGGATTTTATTTTCCCTCACCTCAATCCCCACGCTGCTGTACAGATTATGGGGGTTGGCACTATCGCACTCGTTAATTCAATGTTGTTTCCTTACAAGAAACATCTACACCCACCTGACGAAAAAACGCTTGTGTGGCGTTGTTTTCCTAGGAGAACAGAAGAACTAGCAGTCATTGAAAAGACTTTGTTGCCTTAGTAGAATGGTAGACGATGAAAATGTCAGTAGAAAATCGCCACTGGTTCCGGAACTTCCCACACCCCATTTATCTACGCTTTGGTTAAGTCCTATCTCTATCCAAGTACTTCGCCAAGGGTATCTTTGTATTTTCTTTCACTGTACTGGCGGAAGTGTCACTGTTCCTCTACAAGACGGACCGTTGACGATGATTGATGAGCTCTTGAAGCCCCCAGTAGTGACTCTGCACAACTGCTTCACAAGTCGCACACCAAGAACTAGATCTAGACAAAAGAGAAAACCCAGCACAAGTTCGCATCATGCTGTGTGCACGCAGTCCAAGTACCGAGTACTACTTTTGCGGATTTTGCCAAGGGAAAACAATCACGCCATATACGGGGGTATGAGCTCTGTCTTTCAGAGATAGTGTTCAGTAGGAGTCAGCGAAGTCTACAATCAAAGCAAAAGTTGCAAGCGTTTCTCCGGGCTCTCCTGTTTGGGGACCGAGGATGAAGTAACTTTTTTCTTACTCAGTGTAGAGGGTACATACTACATACCGCGAATCATGCACCTGCCAACCTGGGCAAAAGACTAGAGAATGCATAAGGGTATCTGAGAAATGAACGTTTGAACTTTGGGATGTTTATGAGTACATGTGACAAAGGGAATTCTCGCAAGACCACACGTGGATGTACAAGCCCTTTGAGCCTACACTTACTTGAGCAGCTCACATCCAGCAAGCCAGTGATATGAACTTTGACCACGCTGCCAAACAGGCTTGAGCCGCAGTACCAACTCGCGTGATCTGCCCGAGCGAGGATGTTCTTGAAAAAAGTGACGTGTAGCCAACAGGAGAGCGCGTTTGTCAGAGGTGACATGGTTGTACACACCAGTGCAACCATAAGCGACGATGGCGTATCGCGGGTGGGTGTCGAGGGGATGACGTTGCACACTGGGCTGCTCCAAGATGTGCACAGTTGGTGTCTCAATCCCGGCCACGTGGCCCGTCTCTGGTTCAATGCCTAGCTCAGCGACGAAGGCAATGTATGGGCGTTCCTGCGATTGGCGTTCCTGCGATTCCCTGATCGCCTTCGTCTCCGCGTCCTCCATTTGCACATCCTGCACTTCTTCATCCGCAACCTGTCGTTGCTTGCCCTTACCACTACTGCTCTCACCCTGTGCTCCTTTGGACTTCTCCTTCCCTCTCTTCCTCTTTCCCCCCTTCTTCCCCCCCTCTGATGTTCCGACCTCATCTAGTTTTCCGGGCCCCCGGCGAGGAAAGAGGCCCACGTCTCCCTGACTAAAAATGTACGTTTGTGGACTACAACCCTGGATACGTCTCTTGACTTGGATTAGAATGGCAGACATGGCGGATTCCTGGAGAGTATCTCCCTTGTTCAGTAACACGGGGATTGCGAAATCTACCGCTTGTTGGGTTTGATAACCAATGAATGCCATTCCCCTGACGAACGCAG
>JBBPUD010000607.1:0-13992 GCA_038094475.1 Phylloporus aff. rhodophaeus
ATAGATGGAGGAACTCAACCTCTACTTGAAACTCAAGAAGTGCACCTTCAATGCCTCAGAGGTGGAATACCTCGGAATGATCGTAAAACCCAGTCAACTTGCCATGGACCCTGTCAAACTTGACGGCAATGCCTCCTGGCCTGTACCCACCAAGGTCAAGGACGTCTGGTCCTTCCTTGGCTTTGCTAACTTCTACCGCTGGTTCATTCCCGACTACGCCACAGTCGCACGCCCCCTTCTTGACCTCACCAAAAAGAACCTTGTGTTCAACTGGACCCTGGCTTGCCAGCAGTCGTTTGACTTGCTTAAGGCACTCTTACTTGCCAAGCCAGTACTGCAAATGCCAGACCCTTCTCACCCCTTCGCCATTGCCACCAATGCCTCAAAGTTCGCTTTGGGTGCTATCCTTTTTCAAACTGACGTCAACGGGGACTGGCATCCTTGTTCTTACATGTCCACCAACTTCTCCCCCACAGAACGTAACTATGACATTTATGACCGTGAACTCCTTGCCATCATCCATGCCCTCAAGTCGTGGCGTTATTATCTCCATGGCTCCTTGTTCCCCATCCAGGTATTCACAGATTACAAGAACCTGACGTACTTCTATGCCCCCCAGACCCTCAACCACTGCCAGGCACACTGGCTTCTTGATCTGTCAGACTTTGATCTGAAAATGATCCACATCCCTGGAAAACTCCTCGCCGGCCCAGACGCGCTCTTCTGCCGTCCTGACCTTCTCCCCTCTGATGACACCACTGACAACGAGGGCACCACATTGCTTTCCCTGTCCCTATTCATCTGCCTCATTGATGCCTCGTTGCGTCACCTCATTGCCATGCACTCTGCTGATGACCTGCTGGTCATGACTCACCTGCATGCCCTCGAAAAACCACTGCATCTTTCTGACTGGACTTACTCCGATGGTGTCCTTACATACAAAGGCCGCATCTATGTCCCCATGGACAAAGCTCTCCACTGCTCCATCGTTGAGTGTTGCCATGATCACGAAACTGCCGGTCATCCTGGTTACTTGAAAACTCGCCAGCTGGTTGCTCAGGAATATTGGTGGCCAGGCCTTGCCCAATTTATCTGGAAATACATATCCGGCTGCTCCGTTTGCCAACAGAACAAGGTGAACACTTATCCCACCATACCTCCACTCACCCCTATCCGCTCCCACACTTACCGTCCTTTCCAGCAGATCTCTTGTGATCTGATCACCAATCTCCCTGCTTCGATTCTCTCCTGGTCATGGTAGACCATGGCCTTACTAAGGGGATAATTCTTTGCCCCACTAAGAAAACTTGCACTGCAGAAGAAGTGGCAACACTCTTTTTCCACAAAGTCTTCCTTCGCTTTGGCCTCTATGACAAGGTTATCTCTGACAGAGGACCCCAATTTGCTTCAGCCTTCGCAAAAGAGCTAGGATGGCTCTTAAACCACAACCTTTTTCTGTCCACAGCCTATTATCCTTAATAAGATGGAGAAACAGAATGTGTCAACCAGGAGGTTGAAACGTACCTCCAGATCTTCTATGGCTCCAATCTGGCCTCATGGTCAGCTAAAATCTCTCACACTGAATTCGCACACAACCATTGCCCCCACTCCGTCACCAGCAAGTTGCTGTTCTTTCTCATGATGGGCTATGAACCCTGTGCCTTTTCCACAGTAATCACCAACTCCCACATCCCCGCTGTTGAAACACATCTCAAAGAGCTATCCACTGCTCACGATGAAGCTCTTGCTGCTCATGAACTTGCTTGCCAGGTCATGGCCTCCCGTACCTGCCAAGGCTTCACTCCTTTCACCAAAGAAGACAAGGTCTAGCTGGAGGCATGAAACTTGAAGCGTCATGTTGCCAACCCCAAGTTTGCACCCAAAAGGGAAGGACCCTTCACTGTTGTGAAGGCATTATCTCCCATCACGTATCAACTGTGCCTCCCTAAAACGTGGAAGATCCATCCGGTCTTCCATGCTTCCCTTCTAACACCCTATCATGAGAACTCTGTTCATGGCCCGAACTACCTGGCGCCACCCCCTGACCTCATTGACAGCGAAGAAGAGTACAAGATCAAGAAGATCTTGCGTCACAGAGGACCTCCGACGGCCTGTTCCTTCCTGATCCAATGGAAGGGATATACTGCAGAAGAAGACTCCTGGGTCTCTGAGCAGAACATGAAACATTCCAAGTCCACTCTGGAGGCTTATAAGAAGCTTCACCCCTCTGTCTTCTCTCCCTAGTCCCTGCTCCCAAACCATGACAACGATGACCACTCTCACTTGCCCCATGCTCATTCGCTTTGAGGATGAAGAAAGCTCCCCTTCCCTACCTGACACATACTCCAACCTCTATGCATCGTCATACACTGATGCCAATCCTCCTCTCTCATCCCTTGCTGTCACCACCATTGTCAACGACCTCTCTGGTCCCCCTTCACCTGGTCCCACTCCCTATCCCTCGTCTCCAGAACATGCGTCGTCCTTAGACGACCTTCCCGTCATAGAATCTGTAGATTCCCCCATATATGCCAGCCATCTTTGGGATGGCACCCCAAACGTTGATTATATTCACAACATAAACTACCACCTTTCAAATCCACATCTACGACTCGTCCTCGGCAACCACCTTGATTTTGGCTCTCCTTTGCACACCCTGCAACGTCTCCATCTGTACCTCACCACCATGGACCAAACCATCAGAGAACTTGATGCTATCCCCGCCGCATGCCCTGCCACCAGATACATTGTCGACGCCTGCTGCAATGCCCTCAGGGCATTCCATGTCCTAGCCCACCAGTTCACCTTCGGTGAATTCCTCGGCAACATCGACTGATACAACTGAGAGCTAGTCCACACTCTCGCCTCACTGGCCCCCTCCGCATCCTCATCCCCTTTACTCCCTGATGAACTAGAAGTCCTCAAGCGTACTGATCACTACTGGACAGACAACAACGGAGAGTCCCCTCTCCCTCCTAGTCACCCACGTTACCATGAAGCTTGCTTCACCTGCCGTTGCTTGTTCCACCTACAGAAGAATTGCCAACTATACCAATGCCCCAAGTGCCGCAGATTCCATCCTGGACACACCATCTCCTGCTATCCTGTCTGCCCTGTCTGCCTCAGAGGTCATCATGTCCAGGAACGATGCCCTTGGCTCTTTCCTACCCTGGTCATCTCTCCCCCATCCTTGTCGTTCTAACCGCTCCCAGGTCACCTCCCAAGGCCACCAAGGCACTACACCTCACCAAGCTCATGCAGTCCCACCTGCTTGCCCTTGCATTAGAACCAGATTGGGAAATTACCATCACTCTTGTTACTCCAGGTCTCCCTCCCTGGGTGACACCTCCCTTGATGCTGCAGCATACGACAACATTGATGGATCTCCTGTCTTCAGCACTTTGGACTTTTGAATGGTTCTTCGTCGTGGACTCAAATGTAGAAAGGGGATAATGTTACATTTTCTCTCTTTTCTCCTTGTTCTTTGCCTTGACCTTTGCCTCGTTTGTGCATGGACACGTCTCTCGTCATTGTGATGACTCATTCCCTTCCATGTTGTTTTACGACCTTCCACTTTCTTCATTATCACGCTTACTCCTCCACATAGCCTTGCCAATGCCATTGGCTCCGCTTACTTATTCATGCTTACTTTCTGCTTTGTCACTTGTTCCTTGACATTCTATGACCTTCCACAGCTCAATACACTCAGGTTTCCTCCTTGCTCCTCATCCAAAGGTACCAGCCCTTCACCTCCTTGTCTACACCGAGCCTCTGTGCATCGGTACCTTGTCCTTGGACTTCCCATGGTTGCGCCTTGGGACTAGTCATCTGGGCCTACATGCACCAGTACCTTGTTACCGTTGAGCCTCTGTGCATCAACTCCTTGAGACCTAGCTTCTGTTGAGGCTACGCTCGTCTCTACCTGGGCCAAGCGTAACAGGGTTAGATGCAGATGCAGCAAACATGGAAACATCTGATGGGGCTATATCATAAGAGATCATGTGTAAATGTATCATGTTACTGTACATGGCATACCTGGACTATTACAAGCTGCGTGTGGATGTGCAGGTCCTGATAAACCAAGCCCAGGCACATGAGAACCTTGGCCTTGTAATGGCACAGGATCTAGGTTGTCTTCAATAAGGGAGACCGGATCTGGATTGGAATTCTTGCCATGAACTTCAAAGAGATGATTTAGTGAATTGACACAAAGTGCAACATAGCACACATGAAAAGGATGGACAAATGAACTATCTGAACCTATTATGGGATAATTGATAGGATTATCCTCTGGGTAGGATTGTCCCATTTGTCCTGGGAGCCAGGGATGTGGATCTGCTGTGCTATTGTCAGGGATCCCCAGCTGAGCTGCACACCAAGCTGTACTTCAAAATTTGGGACAGTGATATGCCATTGGACCTGCACATCAAACCAAAACAAAGAAAAAGACCTTTTTTTTTTTTCAGAGTTCTCAAATTGGGCATTGAATGCTGCACATTGTGCATCTTCATCTGCATCTTTCTTACATCAGTTTTTGTAGCTCTTGAAACCTTGCTTTTTGAAATTCCTACCACAGTGAGGACATATCATTTGAGCAGTAAGTACATCTTTGGAGTAGTTGCACTTTGGGCGAGAGGTGTGGGAAGGTGCCATAGTGAAGGTGGAGGTTGAATGTTGAACGTTTGCAGAACCATTGTCATTACATGATATCGCATGATGATATGGTGATTGCTGTGATAATGGCTTATGCATATCATAATGTATGGTAATGTCAGCAAGTTCATTATCAGCTGGTTATCTAGTTACATTGTGGGATATTTATGCCATTACAAGGCCATGACAATGGCATTAGAAGCCACTGGCATTATGATGGGCTGAAGAAATTTTCTGACATGATGGGTGATACATGAAGTGTACCCAAGGCTAGAGCAAGGTTTGAACGTGACTTGTTTGACGGAGGACGCTCACGAAGAGGTACGACAACGTCGTCAAGGAGTTCTCAGAGAGTTCACAAGGTGGGACACAAGATGTACACTTGTATTGTGTAGATCAAGTATGGGTACATCGAGTGTTTACTCTAAGTATTTATATGATCGAGGCACGCAGCAACAGAAGACTATAGAATGGCGTGGAATGTAAGATCACTAAGTCGGCACGAGAGAGCCGAGCTGCGGAGAGAGGCTGGCCGAAACGAGATCAAAGAGTATAGCAAAGTGAAACTGATGTGGAGGTGAAACAGGAACTCCAAGGAGAGAGCCTGTGCGAAGATATGTGTCACTGGTTGAACAGTGAGATGGATGATTGGTCTAAGATAATGAGCGCATGCTCATCGCGTTCTACAAAGATAAAGGGAGGGGCGAGGAACGAGATACGATGAGTGAGAAGAAGAACGTTACAATAAAGGGAAAGAATTGTAACAATGGGTTGAGTTTAGGAAGTTTAATATCTTTTGGGTTGAACATTTTGGTAGTATTCAAGATGTTTGTTTTGTATGCTTAGGCATTCAGCCAGGGCTCATAACCTGTAGTACACAGTAGGCTACAGGCTATCAGTCATGGTATAAACTAAGTAAAAAAAATACTCACCTTAGTGCTGTGGTAGTTAGTCATTGAGGTGAGCAGGATGTATTGTGTGCATGTACAGTGCAATGCAAGATTACATAATGTGCATAGCCACAAACTGTTTGTATAGTACATAGAGTAATTCCTACATGGAGGCTTGTCCAAGATCTCTAGATTCCCAAACTTTCATGAACTATTTTTTTTCTTTGTAAGAAGAGAGTAATTGTTGGATAGAAGAAAGCATCATCAATGTAAATAACAACAAGAATGATGTCCTTTTCTTCATGCTTAACATATACTCTAGTGTTAGTGATATAGCATTTGTATTCCATTTTTAGAAGTAAAGTGTACAGCTTTTTATTCCATTGGAGTACAGCTTGTTTAAGGCCATAGATGGCCCTAAGAAGTTAACAGACTTTGTTCTCATTTCTCTTGACTATAAAACCTTCAGGTTGTGTAAGGTATATTTCTTCATCCAGTTTGCCAAAGAGAAAGGTAGTTTTGACATCTGTTATAATTCTTTCACTCTATCATCACATTCTTCTTCTCACTCGCCGTATCTCGTTCTTCGTCCTTCCTATGGTTCTTGCTGAACGCGATGAGCATTCCCTCATCATTCTTGATTGTACCTCTTTCCTGTTGTATAACTATTGACATGTCACTTCACACAGGTTCTCACCTTCGAGTTCCTGTTTCATCTCTGTTCTTGTTTTACTTTGCTTTGCTCTTGATCTTGTTTTGGACAGCCTTCTCTGCAGTCCGGTTCTCTCACACCAGCTTAGTGTTCTAACATTCCATCATGTTCTTTGACCTTCTATTGCTGCGCGTCTCGTTCATATAAATACATAGAATAGACACTCGATGTACTCATACTTGATCTACACAATACAAGTGTACATCTCGTGTTACACCTTGTGAACTCCTTGAGAACTCCTTGACGACGTTGTCATACCTCTTCGTGAGCGTCCTCCGTCAAACGAGTAACGTTCAACCTTTGTCCTCGCTCTGGTACACTTCGTGTATCAACATCTAATGCTTTGATTTTCCAATCATGAAGTAATGTGAAAGATAGGATGAGACAAACAGTCTTAAACCTTGAAACTGGTAAGAAAGTTTCTTTATAGTCTATTCCAAAGGCCTGTGTGAATCCTTTTGCAATAAAATGAGCATGTTTTCATTCATCACTTTTAACATCAAAGATCCATTTTCCCTTGATAGGTTGATAACCTTTGGGTAGATCTACCAATTTCTAGACTTTATGTTCTTGAAGAGGGTTGTCTTGTTCTTCACATGCAAGTCTCCACTTTTTTTGTTCCTGTTGAGAAAATTAAAAAATATCTTGATATTGTTTTGGACATTGATAAAAGGTTCTATGGCTACAAAATGATGGTGGAACCAAAGGTTAGAATATATTTGGTTAAGTTTATCTTCTTTGTTTGTTGAAGGAAGATCTGATGATGAATGTGATGGTTCCATAGTCTCTTTCTGAATTGGAACAAGTCCTCGATGAAGATCCTTTTTAATGTCTATGGATTGTTTATCACCCTAAGCATTGTCTCATTGTATTCTTGGAATAGGATTTTGAGTAGATCTTCTTGGTTCAGTTTGATAGGTAGACTGCTCATTACAGTTAGTAGAGATTACTTATACCAAGAAAGTGAAGATGGTCCAATGATGACAAGAGCATGTTTATGTTGTTCAATAAGGACTGAGAAGATGAAAAAGGAAATAATACAAGAGATGAGAAGCATATTATGATGAAGGAGAGAAATTGTAACATTACCCCTTTGTAGAGTTGTGCCCTAGTTGCAACTTTCCAACCCCTTTCTTCAAAGACTTCTCTAACTCTAGGTAGACAGGATGTTAAGAGCTGCTGATACAAGCACCAGGTGTCATTATGCCCAAATTGATCATAGTACTGTTATGATTTCATTACTCTATCCTGGTGTATTTCTTGTTTCCTCTTGCATCGCTTATCTTGCTGCCTCTATACTTTGCTTAGAATGCTTTGAGCATGCTTTGCACATCATTAAACTAGATACTATGTTTCTATACACATACATAGCTCCTTGGATATGCACTTCTTTATCATCACATTTCACTCTTGTCTTGTCTTTGATCCGATTTTGTTTTACTTTGCTTGATGAACAGCTTTCTTTGCAGTCTAGTTCTCTTGCACCAGCTTAGTATTCTTACTCTTCCATAACATTCTTTGTTGTTCTCTGCTGTGCATCATCTTCATATAAATACTAGAGTAGACACTCAATGTACCTTATACTTGATCTACACAATACAAGTGTACATCTCATGTTCACCTTGAAACCCTTAAGTCCTTTTTGATAATGTTGTTGTACCTCTTCATGAGTGTCATCTGTCAAATGAGTTCGCTTAACTCAGTCTTGTCTTGAATGTACACTTCGTGTAACAAAAGATCAAGTATCTCCTTTGTCCCTTCTATCCAGGAGTAGAACAATCCACTAAGCAAACATTTTGCACAGAGACTGAGCCCTTTGTCAAGCCTTCCAAGTACCTGACAATTATGAAGAATAAAGACCTATCCAACAACCATCTCCATGTTGTATCCTTGGTTCCTCATACCCTCCTACCCTACCTTTGAATCCCCTAGCCTTGCCCACCCTTAAAACACTTCCCATCATTGAAGCACCCCCAGAGCCACTAGCATTACCTGCACCTGCACCACCCTCACCACCACCATCCCCAATCTATTCTTGCTTTTACTTCAGAAAAAACCACTGAACTTTGGACTGCTTTACCAGTAGACTTCTCAGGAAAGCCTTCTGACACTACCAGGTGAATTAAAGCAATGAGAGCATACTTCACCATCAATAAAAAGCTCTACACTGATGACCAGACCAAGATCTTCATGTGCCTTAGCAAATTGCTATCCACAGAGAGATCCACTTCCTTTGCGGAAACTTGGTACGACAGGATTGTAGATCCACTCCTTGATATCAAGGACAAAAGTTTTGACAAGTTTGTCAAATTTTTTAAAAAGACATTCTATCCTTTTGATGTCCAAGCCACTACTCGCCTTGAACTTCCCTACCTTCAAAGAGCCTTCAAGGAACCAGATGGTTCCTACAACAATAGATTTAGAAATACATCTCTAACTTCCTGGGAACCACCACTAAATCTGGAATCCCAGATTAGAACTCACTTATTGGGTACTTTAGAATAGGTTGAGACCAAAAGATCATCAACATGGTACTTTCCATGAGCAAACTCCCAGAAGATATAAACGCTTGGATTGACAAGTGTACACAGTTCCATACCCAGAAAGCTTGCATGACTACCATCAGGAAAGAAATGCCACAACCTGGCCCTGTTACCATCAACCCTGCCCCTTGCTTTATCCTCCACCTGGCTCCTTGCATCAGAGACCTGAATGCCATGGACATAGATTCAATTCGAATCTCCAAGTTAACACCTGATGAATGTTCTAAATACATCAAAGAAGGACAATGCTTTAAATTCCAAAAAACTAGACACAATGCCCAGAACTGTAAGATATTCTCCACCTCACCCTCCTAGCACATTCACTCTGCTTCCACTCGTCCTTCTAAGGAAGAAGCTATTTCCAAGGAAATCTCCACTCCACAACAGACCACTAGTACACTCAACACTTATGTCAATCAACTTTGCACCAAGGGGTGGAAAAACAAGGAAATTCACCAAACCTTGCAGGCCAACTATGAGAAGCCTGCTGAGATCTCACTTTTAGACATGGAGAATTTTCTTTAGGGGAAGTTGTCTCAATGTCTTCTTCCCCATATGTACTTATAGCCTTACCAAACGAGAACACATTCCACTTCACCATTTCACTATGAGTACCTCAGCAAACCATCAACACCAGTGCTCTACTTGATAGTAGTGCCTTGGGCAATTTCGTTGACATCTCCCTTGTCTCTAGACTCAGGCTAGGATGCCGAATCCTTCACAAGCCAGTCATTGCATACAATGGCACTAAGAATAAAAAATGTACTATCAAATAGAAACTTGTCATACATGTCTCTTTCCCATTGTTCTCCCAGAAAATCAAATTCATGGCTAGCTCATTAGGCAAACAACAGATCATCCTCAGAATGCCCTGGCTTCAAGAATGGAATCCTAACATAGACTGGACCAACATGAAACTTTCTATGAGTTCTTCACCAGAAATCCTTTGAAAGATCACCTTGTTCACCACTCTGAGAAAACTTCTTTTAAACCCACAACATCCAGATCCCAGAAGAAACCAGTCAAAAGGATAGATTCTTTTAGTGGAAAGAAAACACCAGACAGATATTTATGAAGAGCCTATTCGACCTATGCTCTTCAGAGGATCCAGAAATCTGCATTGCATTTCTTCCCTATCTTGGTAGTAACCAAGAAACTGGAATGGACAATCAGAAAGACTACAATGTCCACTCAGCTAGCCATGGACGAGATGAAGAGAAAAACTACACTCCCTGAGGAATACCAAGAATTTGCTTTCATTTTTCAGAAAGAATCTACTGACCACCTTTCTCCATCATGACCATATAACCATTCAATCAATCTCAAAGACTCCTTTACCCTGAAATTGCCAAAATATATCCACTATCCCCTAATGTAAAGAAGGCAACGGAGGATTTTATTGAAGAAAACTTGGCCATAGGGAAGATCAGACCTTCGACATCTCCATAAGAATTCTCTTTTTTCTTTGTCAAGAAGAAAGATGGAGGACTTCAACCCTGCCAGGACTATAGATACCTCAATGAACATACAATCTGCAATGCATACCTTTTTCCACTTATCTTTGACCTCATGGACAAACTCAAAGATACCAAGGTCTTTACCAAGTTTGATGTCCAATGGGGATATAACAACATCAGAATCAAAGATGGGGACCAATGAAAGGCTACCTTCATTATGTACAAAGGGCTCTTCAAACCAATGGTTATGTTTTTTGGCATAACTAACTCCCCTCCTACATTCCAATGCTTCATAAATGACTCCTTCCATGACCTAATCACCAAAGGATGTCTGGTTGTTTACATGGATGATCTTCTAATCTTCTCCCTCAACAAACAAACTCACATTGAATAAACCAAACATGTTCTCCAATGGATGAGAGAGTTGGACCTATACTATCTACTATGGAAGTTAACCAGCCACATGGAGCAAACATGTTGACATGGCTGAATTCACACACAACCTCCACCCTCATTCCATCACATCACAATCTTCCTTCTATCTGATGATGGGATATGAACCCCACTGTTACACGAAGTGTACCAAAGCGAGGACTGAGGTTTGAACGTTACTTATTTGACGGAGGACGCTCACGAAGAGGTACAACAATGTCGTCAAAGAGTTCGAAGGTGTTCACAAGGGATGACACGAGAAGTACACTTGTATTGTGTAGATCAAGTATGAGTACATCGAGTGTTTACTCTAAGTATTTATATGATCGGAGTGCGCAGCAAAAGAAGGCTGTAGAACAGCGTGGAATGTGGGATCACTAAGTCAGCACGAGAGAGCTGAACTGCGGAGAGAGGCTGTCCAAAACGGAATCAAAGAGTATAGCTAGGTGAAACAGATGTGAAGGTGAAACAGGGACTCCAAGGAGAGAACCTGTGCGAAGATACGTGTCACTGGTTGAACAGTGAGATGGATGATTGTCCAAAGATAATGAGTGCTTGCTCATCGCGTTCTACAAGGATAAAGGGAGGAGCGAGGAATGAGATACAACGAGTGAGAAGGAGAACGTTGCGATGAAGGGAAAGAATTGTAACATTACCCCCCTTGTAGAGTTGTGCCCCTGGCGCAATTTTCCATCCGTTAATCGAAAGCTTCTCAAACATCCTCGGTGGGCATGGCGTGGTCAAGTCCATGGAGATATGGACATTGCGGCTCATTATGTCCAAATTGATCACAATGTAAGCAGACTTCTCTTGGACAGCGCGAGGGTCCATGTCCCCATTGTTGACAAGTAGTACATTGTAGGGTGAGGCAGAGACGTTGGGGGTGACCAGGAGCAGTAATGTGGCAGTGGGGGCATTGGTATAGAGGACATTCGTCTCGATAGTGACCAGTGCGGTGGCATCGGAAACAACGGGTAAAGCGGGACGCAGGAGGTTGGTCATAAGGACTGTGGAGGAGACGAGTGGGTGCAGAGAGTATGGATAGTCCCCCAGCTTGGACGACGTAAGCACTATTGTACGAGAGTGCTTGCTGGTTTATCTGACGAAAACCACCAGGAGGGTCTAGTATGAATGGAATGATATCGTCTTCTACGACGTGTGGTTGGACAATTGAAGTGGGAGCAGGAGAGGGAGAAGCTTCAGTAGGAGGAGATGAAATGCATAACGCCAAGGGTAGCAGGGGAGGAGAGGGTAAGGGAGTTTCTTGAGGCAAAAGGCTAATGCTAGTTAAATAGGCTGCGCGCTCGTCAGGGTACATGGAGAGAAAGATCGGGCGAAAGATGGGATATAAGATCGAGATAGGGATCTGTGCAACAAAGCTGTGAAAGTCGGTAGTGTGGAGTAATTTTAGGATCTGGCCCGTGAGGCCATTCTGTGTTTCCTGGATTGGTAAACCATACTCTTCAGGTAGGTTGTTAGGTGCTACGTGGAAATGCAGTACTTGGGCGGTGTGTACTGCGTGATAGAGGAAGACTAATCCCTTGATGATAGGATCATCCGCGTAGAGGGGCATCCGTTTGAGCAATAGGGTCAGGGAGGGTTTACACAGAATGCTGGCGAATAGAGGTTTCCAGATTCTCGGGGGGAGAAGGTGGGATTGAACAGGTGTGGTCTGGAGTAAAGCCATCATGTCGTCGATGTCAGGGGAGCTGTGAGGAGAAGATGGTAGCGAGATAGGTGGGGATTGGGTGTCGGAGGTCATAATGATGGGGATGCCTTTGGGGTTAGAGAGGAGTGTGCCGAGGTCGGAGTCAAGAACCAAAGTAAGAAGAATATTAGTGCAATAGTGAGAAAGGCGAGGAGAGAAATCCAGAATGTTTTGAGATATGAACAACAGAATTCACGCATGCAGGGAGGAGCCTCACAAAGAGATCACAATGTCCTGGATGCGTGAGGTCTTATCGCAGTCGGTGAAGTCTCTTATAGTCCTTCAAGATCTCTTGGGAGTGTGTGAGATTGGTTTCAGGTTCCCACGTGTTTTCGGTGGAGGAGTATCCTTTCCATGCGGTTAGGTACCGATAGCGGCCAGGGGATCCCTTGTGAGATAGGATAGCTTCCACTTCATATTCCTCTTCGTCATCAATCACATCCGGAGGAGGCTGTGGGAATGATGGACCGTGTACGTCGGTTTGTTTGAAGGGGGAAAGCAGTGAGGCGTGGAATATATCATGAATCTTCCAGGTACTGGGAAGTTTCAGTTGATACACTAAGGGGGAGATTACGCGAGTGATTTCAAATGGACCGTAGCGTTTGGGTGCGAGTTTTCGTGAAGGATAGGAGATGCGGAGATTGGTGGCTTCGAGCCAGACGCGATTTCCTACCTTCCAAGGGGAGAACTTCTGTGTGGATCTTTTGGCCATGAGGAGGCGAGCAGAGTCATGTGCAGCCAGGGCTTCCTTTCGCGCCTCTTCTAATGTGGTGAGTCGGGTTTCCAAGGCTGGGATGAAGGTCCTTCTGATCACTGGGAAATTCCTGGGTTCATACCCGAGCATCAAGGAGAAGGGAGAAACCTTGGTAGAGCTGTGTGGGGCTGTGTTGTGATGGAATTCTGCAGTGGTGATGTGATCCACCCATTGATGGTGGTTGTTACCGCAAAAGATCCACAGGTACGTTTCCAGTTCTTGGTTGGTACGCTCAGTTTGTCTGTCGGTTTGGAGATGGTAGGTGGTGGAGAGTTTGAGGTCATACTGGAGGAGACGGGCGAGTTCTCTAGCAAGTGCTGAGGCGAACTGAGGTTCTCGATCAGAGATGATGGAGTCATACAAGCCGAAGCGCTTGAAGACATGGTCGAAGAAGAGCTTAGCTACACCTGCGGCGTCGATAGTTTTGGAACAAGGGCATAAAATTACCCCCTTCGTAAGGCCATGGTCGACCACGACCAAGATCAAGTCAAAGTTGTTTGAAAGTGGGAGGTCTGTGATAAGGTCTACGGACAATTGTCTGAAAGGAAGTGATGCAGTGGACGGGATAGGCTGGAGTGGGGGAACGGTGGGATGGGTGTTGACTTTGTTTTGCTGGCATACAGCACAGCCTGCGATGTAGTTCCGGACAAAGGTGGCCAGACCAGGCCACCAGAAGTCGCGTTCGACAATAGACTTAGTGTGGAATTGTCCCATGTGACCAGTGGTAGGAGAAGAATGGATGGAGTCGAGGAGGGCTTGTCAAGATGTGGGAGGAACGTATAGGCGGCCTTTGTAAAACAACTGAGCGTTGTCGTAATGCCAGTCAGCTAAAGCGGAACGAGG
>JBBPUD010000608.1:0-13963 GCA_038094475.1 Phylloporus aff. rhodophaeus
GTTTAACTACATTTCTTATCCTAATCTTCCATATATATTCCATCAGTACACTTACATAATCTATCAGTACATCAGTACACTTATATAATTTATCTGTACACCATCTGTACACTATCTATCATCATCTGTATACCATCTGTACATCATCTGTACATCATCTGTATACCATTAGAACATTTACAGGGGTGTAAATGAGAACTCATGTCAGTAGGAACGCCATGGGGACCTGACCAATCAGGCTCACTGCACGTCCGGCCTGGCCAAAGGTGGCTCGGGGCACAGACGCACTGTTGTGCTCCCCTCACCTGTGTCATTGAGGAGATGGGATACATTGCTGTGCACCCGTGGCTATTGCGTCCCATGCCCTCTTCGTGGTGGTGGTGGCACGTTGATGGGTGGGCCAACTCAGTTGAGGCTGTCAGAAGTTGACGGTGGATCCTGGAGTGAGTGGTAAACAGGCAGTTTGCCAGGCGAGGAAAAGAAAGAAAGGAAAAGGGGAGGAGCCCTTGAACAACGAGGCTACGTCAATCCCTAGCAAGGGTGTGGTGTAGAGGACAAGGATGCTCAGAGAGTCCCCAGATCACAGAGTCCCCAGATCAGATTTTCTGAACATCCGAACTCCAAACATGCGCATCACGTGCATCCTGTGTCCTCCTCCTCTTTGACGTCATAGGAAACTTTGCACTTCCGGCATGTCAGCCTCCACTGGCAAGGTATAAAGACCCTCCAATGGTCATCCTCGTATCCTCCCACTTCCCTCTTGACTCCACACCCGCCCTCTGCCCTCTGAGCCCACCCTTCTGTGGCAGATCCACACTGCACTGTGTACATCCTCTCTGTTCCTGGCCTCTTGATCTTGCTCGTTCATCTTGTCTATCTAGTGATCAGCAATCACTTCAAGACCTTGCTGTGCATGCCGATCACTCCCGCTGCCTGCTCCTCGATCTCTTTTGTCCATCAAACTGCACCCACCACTGTGCGAGAGTCAAGTCTTACCCACCGTGCTGTACATCCTCTTTTGTTCCTGGCCTCTCGACTTCGCTGGTGGGCGCTCTGTTGCATGCCCCTACCTATGCCGTTGACGTTGACGTTGACGGCGCAGTGGTGGAGGCTGCGCCATTGTGTATGTTGTGGGCACGTGGTGGTGGGGGTGAGCTGTTTGCCTGGTAAGTTGTGCCGTCGTCGTCAGCGCAGTGGTGGTGGGAGTGCCGTTGCATACCCTTGCCCTTGTTTTCGTCGTCGTCATGGGCGCATCGTGGAGGTGGTGACGATCGGGCAACAGTTGCGTCACCGTCATCGTCGTGGCTATGGTACATCACTGTGCCACCTTCATCGTCGTGGTAATGGTGGTAGGTGTACCTTTTGCGCCTCCTCACCACCACCGTCACGCTCACTGTTGTCGTCCTCCTTCTGCGAGTTGTTGCGTGGCGATGAGCACGCCGTTGCTTGATGGTGGTGGCATGTCGTTGTTCGTGCATCAGCAAATCACAATGTTACTGTACAGTACTGGACATATGGTTACAGAAATTACAATGCTACAGAGAGGTCCCCCCTTGTACAGGACAGGTTACAGAGCCATACAGAGCCACAGGCTGTACAGTTTTTGTGCTTCTGTATAGCACATCAAGTAATCTGCACAGCACAGTACAGCCACACAGTGCAGTACAGTGCAGTACAGAGTCCTACATACGACTACATGTTCCCAGTTTTTTTTTCACTCATTCCAGAGAAGAGAGGGATTTTATTACACTACTATTACATAGTAATGTAATACCGTAGACACACCAGTCTCACCCTCGTTTGGCAGAGGTTTTGGTGGTAGGTGCATCGTGGCTGCCCTAGTCGTCACAGCGCTAGTGGTGAGCGCACCATCGTACCACCCTTGCCCTCCTCGTGTCAGTGCACTGTTGGTGTGGCTCCCACTGCTCCCGCCGTCGTCACATTCTTGATGGCGGGCGCTTCATTGCCCCCTTCGCCCACGTTACCAGCGCGGTGGTGGCCGTTTGGGGTGCCATTGCATTACCGTCCTCTCTCCGTGGTGGCTGTTGCCGTTGCGTGCCGCCGTCGCCCTCATCGTCGTGGAGGTGATCGCTGTTGCGTGCCGTCGTCACCCTTGTCATCGCGGTGTCGGTAGTGGGTGCAGTTGCGCTGCACTGACCCTCCCCGTCGTCGTGGGTTGGCGGTGGGCGTGCCGCTGTGCCACTCCCGTCCCTGTGTTGCCGCGTTGCCACTGTGGCCCCCTCGTGCCCCTCGTCACCAACGCGCTGGAGGTTCTTTGGTTGGTGGTGGCCGCGTCCACGTCCCCTTCGTCCTCATTGTCGCTGGTGCGCACCGTTGCGGTGCACTCGCGGCCCCCCTCATTGCGGGTTCGTCGCCCTGGTCGTCGGGGTGTTGGTGGTGGGCGCCGTTGCGCTGCACTCACCCTCCTCGTCGTCTGGGTGGTGGTGGGCTGCCGTGTCCCCTTCGCCCTCGCTGCCAACGTGGTGGATGGCCCCCACCGTCGTCTTGCAGGCGGTGTGCCCCGTTCTGCGCACCATTGCGCCACTGTCATCGCCATGGTGGTGGCAGACATGCTGTTGTGGTGCCCTCACCCTCGCCGTCGTCTTGCAGGTGGTGCATGCCGGGCAGCGTTCCGCCCCCTCACTGTCGTCGTCCTGCGATGGTGCACGCTGTCCTCACCATCGTGGTAGCAGTGGTAATGGTGGTGGTCCCCCTGCCGCCTTCATCGTCGTCGTCGTCGCGGTGTTGGTGGTAGGTGCGCAGTTGCGCCGCCCTCGCCCTCCGTGTCGTCGCCATCTGAGGGGACACATCGTCGTGGGGTGCTTGGCACGCCGTTGCGTTGCCGTCTTCGCCGCAGTGGTGGTGTGGTGGTGTGCGCTCCGTCGTGGCCGTCGTTGGCGCTGTGGTGGTGTTGTACCGCCGCGCTCCATCGCCCCTGTCGTTGTCGTGCAATGATGTAGCGGTATGCACGCTATGCACGGCCCTTGTCGTCGTCGGTGATGGCACGCTGTTGGGCCTCCTTGGCACCGGTGGCGTGTTGTTGCATGATGGGGACCCTCCACGCCGTCACACCCGCCGCCGTCGCTGTCTTCGTTGTGGTGGTGGCTGCAGTGAAGGGGGACAGGTCAGCAGGGTGAAGTGACTGGGTACACGCATGAGAGGGTTCGGGCACGAGGACCAGCGTGCACACGAGGGGCCAGGCCAGTGAGAGTGATGGCGGCCAGCGGCTGTGAGGGTTGAGTGAGATGACGGTGCCGTTGTGTGACCTCATGAGTCGGTATGCACCCTTGCCGTCTTCGTCGCGGTGGTGGCATGGTAGTGGTAGATGTGCGCTGTTTCCCGCCGTTGTCGTCACATCACCGGTGTCCTGTCGGTGGTGCACCGTTGCGCTGTGAGGGAAAAGATGCGGCGGCCGAGATAGCAGACGCGGCCATCACGAGGGTACAATTGGGTCAGATGAGAGGGGTGAGACGGATGGGTACATACACAGAGGGGACAGATCAGCCTTGAACGTTTGAACTTCGGGTAGTAACGGTAGCAACAGTGGAGAATAAGTTGAACTAGGTACAGTGTAAGCGAAATCAAATCCAACCAACCACGTGATTTATTTATTCAAAATTTCGTCTAAGTCCATCGTATTAGGAATTTCTATCTACACTTTACTACACTAAGTTTGCTAATATATTGTGTAATGGTTGTCCGCTCTGTAGCGCTGTCGAGTGGCCGCGTTGTGACGTGTGTGACCCACTGGTGACGTTGTAACAGCACTGTAACCATGTGACAGTGTGATACTGCTGGTATGTTGTGCTGTAACATTTTGTAACATGCTGTCATATTACCATAATGCTGTAAATTCTGTCCCAAAAAGGGTGATTTGCTGATGACTCCCGCCGAGCAGGAAGCCACCAAAGCTTTCCTTGAAGAAAACCTCAAGGCTGGGAAGATTCGCCCCTCGAATTCTCCCCAGACCTCCCCCTTCTTCTTCGTCAACAAGAAAGATGGGAAGCTTCGCCCCTGCCAAGACTACTGCTACCTGAACGAGCACACCGTTTGGGATGCATACCCGCTCCCCCTCATCTCTGATCTCATTGACAAGCTTCGGACCGCGAAGCACTTTACCAAGTTCGACGTACGATGGGGCTATAACAATGTACGCATCAAAGACGGCCACCAATGGAAGGCTGCATTCATCACCCATAAGGGGCTGTATGAACCCATGGTCATGTTCTTCGGCATGACAAACTCCCCCGCCACGTTCCAGCGTTTCATGAACGATTCATTCAGAGACATGATCGCTGAGGGATGGCTCGTCATTTACATGGACGACCTCCTCATCTTCTCCCCAGACGAAGCCACGCACACTGAACGTACCAAAAGGGTACTACAACGCATGGAGGAACTAGACCTCCACTTAAAACTCGAGAAGTGCACCTTCAACGCCTCGGAGGTGGAATACCTCGGAATGATCGTGAAACCCGGTCAGCTTGCCATGGACTCTGTCAAGCTTGACGGCATTGCCTCATGGCCCGTGCCCGCCAAGGTCAAGGACGTCCGGTCCTTCCTTGGCTTCACCAACTTCTACCGCCGATTCATTCCCGACTATGCCACAGTCGCACGACCCCTTCTCGACCTCACCAAAAAGAACCTTGCGTTCAACTGGACCCCGGCCTGCCAGCAGTCGTTCGACTCGCTTAAGGCACTATTCCTTGCCAAGCCCGTCTTGCAGATGCCAGACCCCTCTCGCCCCTTCGCCATTGCCACTGATGCCTCGAAGTTCGCTTCGGGGGCTATCCTTCTCCAAACCGACGTCAACGGGGACTGGCATCCCTGCTTGTACATGTCCACAAGCTTCTCCCCCATGGAACATAATTATGACATCTACGACCGTGAACTCCTTGCAATCATCCGTGCCCTCAAGTCGTGGCATCATTATCTCCATGGCTCCTCGTTCCCCGTCCAGGTATTCACAGATCACAAGAACCTGACGTACTTCCATGCCCCTCAGACTCTCAATCGCCACCAGGCACGCTGGCTTCTTGATCTGTCGGACTTTGATCTGAAAATGATCCACGTCCCTGGAAAACTCCTTGCTGGTCCGGATGCGCTCTCCCGCTGCCCTGACCTTCTTCCCTCCAACGACGCCACTGACAACGAGGGCACCACATTGCTTTCCCCTTCCTTGTTCATCTGCCTCATTGACGCCTCGTTGCGTCACCTCATCGCCACGCACTCTGCTGATGACCCATTGGTCATGACCCACCTGCATGCCCTTGAAAAACCCTTGCCCACTACGCTTCGTTCCCGTCTTACCGACTGGACTTACTCTGACGGCGTCCTTACTTACAAAGGCTGCATCTACGTCCCTATGGACGAAGCACTTCGCCGCTCCGTTGTGGAGCATTGTCATGATCACGAAACTGCCGGTCACCCCGGTTACTTAAAAACTCGTCAGCTGGTCGCTCAAGAATACTGGTGGCCAGGCCTTGCCAAATTTGTCCGGAAGTATGTCTCCGGCTGCTCGATTTGCCAGCAAAACAAGGCAAACACTCACCTCACCGTGCCCCCGCTCACCCCCATCCGCTCCCACGCTTCCCGTCCTTTCCAACAGATCTCTTGCGATCTGATCACCGATCTCCCCGCCTCGGATGGCTTCGATTCTCTCCTGGTTGTGGTAGACCATGGGCTTACTAAGGGGGTAATTCTTTGCCCCACCAAGAAAACTTGCACCGCAGAAGGAGTGGCAACACTCTTTTTCCACAAAGTCTTCCTCCGCTTCGGCCTCTATGACAAAGTTATCTCTGATAGAGGACCACAATTCGCCTCAGCATTCACAAAAGAGCTCGGAAGGCTCTTGAACTACGACCTCTCTCTGTCCACAGCGTATCACCCCCAATCCGACGGCGAAACAGAACGTGTCAACCAAGAGGTTGAAACATACCTTCGGATCTTCTGCGGATCAAACCCGGCCTCATGGTCGACAAAAATCTCTCACGCTGAGTTCGCTCACAATCACCGCCCCCACTCTGTCACCAGCAAATCGCCGTTCTTTCTCATGATGGGCTACGAACCCCGTGCCCTTCCCACAGTTATCTCCGACTCCCACATCCCTGCAGTAGAAACACGCCTCCAAGAGCTGTCCGCCGCACGCGATGAAGCTCTTGCTGCCCACGAACTTGCTCGACAAGTCATGGCCTCCCGTACTCGCCAAGGCTTTACTCCTTTCGCCAAAGGAGACAAGGTCTGGCTGGAGGCACGAAACTTGAAACGTCTCGTCGCTAACCCCAAGTTCGCACCAAAGAGGGAAGGACCCTTCACCGTCGTGAAGGTGTTATCTCCCATCACATATCAGCTGCACCTCCCCAAAACGTGGAAGATCCATCCAGTCTTCCATGCCTCCCTCCTAACTCCCTATCATGAGAACTCCGTCCATGGCCCGAATTACCTGGTGCCACCCCCTGACCTCATTGACGGCGAAGAAGAATACGAGATCAAGAAGATCTTATGCTACAGAGGAGCTCCGTCAGCCCGTTCCTTCCTGATCCAATGGAAGGGATATACTGCAGAAGAAGACTCTTGGGTCCCTGAGCGGGACATGAAACATTCCAAGTCCGCCCTGGAAGCTTATAAGAAGCTTCACCCCTCCGTCTTCTCCCCTCAGTCCTCTGCTCCCAAACCACGACGACGATGACCACTCCCACTCGCCCCATGCTCATCCGCTTTGAGGATGAAGAAAGCTCCCCTTCCCCGCCTGACACCTTCTCCAACCTCTACGCTTCATCGTACACCGATGCCAACCTGCCTCCCTCGTACCTCGTAGTTCCCCCTGTCGTCAATGATCTCTCCAGTCCTCCTTCGCCTCGCCCCTCGTCCCCAGAACATGTGTCGTCCCTGGACGATCTTCCCATTATTGAATCTGTAGACTCCCCCATCTATGCCAGCCATCTTTGGGACGGTACCCCCAATGTTGATTACGTTCACAACGTGAACTACCACCTTTCCAATCCACGTCTACGACTTGTCTTAGGCAACCACCTTGACTTTGGCTCTCCTTTGCACGCTCTACAACGCCTCCACTTGTACCTGACATCCATGGACCAAACCATCAGAGAACTCGACGCCATCCCCGCTGCTCGCCCAGCCACTAGATACATCATCGACGCCCGCCGCAATGCCCTCGGGGCATTCCATGTCCTTGCCCACCAGTTCACATTTGGTGAATTCCTCGGTAATATCGATTGATACAACCGAGAGCTCGTCCATGCTCTCGCCCCACTGGCTCCCTCCGCGTCCTCGTCTCCCCTCCTCCCTGATGAACTTGAAGTCCTTGAGCGTACAGATCGCTACTGGACAGGCAACGACGGAGAGTCCCCTCTCCCTCCTAGTCACCCTCGCTATCACGAAGCTTGCTTCACGTGTCGTTGCCTATTCCACCTGCAAAAGGATTGCCAATTGTATCAATGCCCCAAGTGCCGCAGATTCCACCCTGGTCACACTGTCTCCCGCTGCCCCGTCTGCCCTGTTTGCCTCAGAGGCCATCATGTTCAGGAACGATGCCCTCGGCTCTTTCCTGCCCCGGCCGTCTCCCCTCCGTCCACGAGTTCCTCATCTTGTTCTAGTCGCTTCCAGGTCGCCTCCCGCGGCCATCGAGGCACTACGCCTCACCAAGCTCGTGCAGTCCCACCTGCTCGCCCTCGCATTAGAACCGGAACTGGAAATTATCATCACTCTCGTTACTCCCGGTCTCCCTCCCCAGGTGACACCTCCCTTGACGCTGCAGCGTACGACAACATTGATGGATCTCCTGTCTTCAGCACTTTGGACTTTTGAATGGTTCTTCTGACGAGTAGATGCTAAAGAGGATCTGTATTCTCGTCCAAGGGGCAGAAGTCTGTACGCTCAAGGACTTCAAGTTCATCAGGGAATAAGGGGGACGAAGATGTGGAGGGAGCCAGTGGGGCAAGAGCGTGGACTAGCTCTCAATTGTATTGGTTGATATTGCTGAGAAATTCACCAAAGGTGAACTGGTGGGCAAGGATATGGAACACTCTGAGAGCATTGTGGTGGGCTTTGACAATGTATCTGGTGGCAGGATGTGCAGCAGGAATAGTGTCAAGTTCCCTGATAGTTTGGTCCATGGTAGTAAGATACAAATGGAGATATTGCAGGACATGCAGAGGGGGGCCAAAGTCAAGGTGGTTGCCTAGGACAAGTTGTAGACGTGGATTGGAAAGGTGGTAGTTTACATTGTGAATGTAATCAACATTTGGGGTGCCATCCTGAAGGTGGCTTGCATAAATGGGGGAGTCTATGGATTCAACGACTGGGAGGTCTTCCAAGGAAGACATGTGTTCTGGGGACGAGAGATGAGGAGTAGGGCAATGTGAAGGAGAACCAGAGAGGTTGTTGATGATGTTGGCTTGGGCAGAGGCAACAGCAAGTGACGATGGAGACAAGTTGGTGAATGAGGAGGCATAGAGATTGGAATAGGTGTCTGGCGGGGAAGGGGAGTTCTCTTCATCTTCGAAGTGGATGAGCATGGGGCGAGTGGAGGTGGTCATCATCGTTGTGGTTTGGGAGTAGGAGATTGGGGGAAGAAGATAGAGGGGTGAAGCTTCTTATAAGCCTCTAGGGTGGACTTTGAATGTTTCATGTCCCACTCAGGGACCCAGGAGTCTTCTTCCATAGTATATCCCTTTCATCAGATCAGGAAGGAATAGGCCATCGGAGCTCCTCTGTGGTGCAAGATCTTCTCAATCTCATACTCTTCTTCTCCATCAATTAGATCAGGGGGTGGGTAATTTGGGCCATGAATGGAGTTCTCATGATAGGGAGTTAGAAGGAAGGCATGGAAGACCGGATGGATTTTCCACGTTTTGGGGAGGCACAGTTGATACGTGATGGGCGAGAGCACCTTCACGACGGTGAAGGGTCCTTCCCTTTTGGGTGCAAACTTGGGGTTGGTGATGAGATGCTTCAAGTTTCGTGCCTCCAGCCAGACCTTGTCTCCTTTGGCGAAAGGAGTAAAACCTTGGCGAGTACGGGAGGCCATGACTTGGCGAGCAAGTTCGTGGGCAGCAAGAGCTTCATTGCGTGCGGCGGACAGCTCTTGGAGGCGTGTTTCTACTGCGGGGATGTGGGAGTCGGAGATAACTGTGGGAAGGGCATGGGGTTCGTAGCCCATCATGAGAAAGAATGGCGATTTGCCGGTGACGGAGTGGGGACGGTGATTGTGCGCGAACTCGGCATGTGATATTTTCATTGACCATGAGGCCGGGTTTGATCCGCAGAAGATTCGAAGATATGTTTCAACCTCCTGGTTGACACGTTCAGTCTCTCCATCAGATTGTGGGTGATACGCAGTGGACAGAGAGAGGTCGTAGTTCAAGAGCCTTCCGAGCTCTTTTGCGAATGCGGAGGCGAATTGTGGTCCTCTATCGGAGATGACCTTGTCATAGAGGCCAAAGCGGAGGAAGACTTTGTGGAAAAAGAGTGTTGCCACTCCTTCTGTGGTGCAAGTTTTCTTAGTGGGGCAAAGAATTACCCCCTTAGTAAGCCCATGGTCTACCACGACCAGGAGAGAGTCAAAGCCATCCGAGGCGGGGAGATCAGTGATCAGATCGCACGAGATCTGTTGAAAGGGATGGGAGGCGTGGGAATGGATGGGGGTGAGCGGGGGCACAGTGGGGTGAGTGTTCGCCTTGTTTTGTTGGCAAACCGAGCAGCCGGAGACATACTTCCGGACAAATTGGGCAAGGCCTGGCCACCAGTATTCCTGAGCGACCAGTTGACAAGTTTTCAAGTAACCGGGGTGACCGGCAGTTTCGTGATCGTGGCATCGCTCCACAACGGAGCGGCGAAGAGCTTCGTCCATCAGGACGTAGATGCGGCCTTTGTACGTCAGGACACCGTCAGAGTAAGTCCAGTCAGTAAGATGGGAACGAAGCGTAGCGGGCAAGGGTTTTTCAAGGGCATGCAAGTGGGTCATGACCAGCGGGTCATCAGCAGAGTGCGTGGCAATGAGGTGACGCAACGAGGCATCAATGAGGCGGATGAACAGAGATGGGGGAAGCAACGTGGTGCCCTTGTTGTCAGTGGCGTCATTGGAGGGGAGAAGGTCTGGGCGGCGTGAGAGCGCATCCGGACTGGCGAGGAGTTTTCCAGGGACGTGGATCATTTTCAGATCAAAGTCCGACAGATCAAGAAGCCAGCATGCCTGGCGGCGGTTGAGAGTCTGAGGGGCACGGAAGTACGTCAGGTTCTTGTGATCTGTGAATACCTGGACGGGGAACGAGGAGCCGTGGAGATAATGACACCATGACTTGAGGGCGCGGATGATGGCAAGGAGTTCACGGTCGTAAATGTCGTAATTACGTTCCGCGGGGGAGAAGCTCGTGGACATGTAGGAGCAGGGATGCCAGTCCCCGTTGACGTCGGTCTGGAGGAGGATAGCGCCCGAAGCAAACTTTGAGGCGTCAGTGGCAATGGCAAAGGGGTGAGAGGGGTCTGGCATTTGCAGTACTGGCTTGGCAAGGAAGAGTGCCTTAAGCGAGTCGAACGACTGCTGGCAGGCCGGGGTCCAGTTGAACGCGAGGTTCTTTTTCGTGAGGTCGAGAAGGGGGCGTGCGACTGTGGCGTAGTCGGAAATGAACGGTGGTAGAAGTTGGCAAAGCCAAGGAAGGACCAAACATCCTTGACCTTGGTGGGCACAGGCCATGAGGCAATGCCGTCAAGCTTGACAGGGTCCATGGCAAGTTGACCGGGTTTCACGATCATTCCGAGGTATTCCACCTCCGAGGCGTTGAAGGTGCACTTCTCGAGTTTCAAGTGGAGGTCAAGTTCCTCCATGCGTTGTAGTACCCTTTTGGTACGTTCTGTGTGCGTAGCTTCATCTGGGGAGAAGATGAGGAGGTCGTCCATGTAGATGACGAGCCATCCCTCAGCGATCATGTCTCTGAACGAATCGTTCATGAAACGCTGGAACGTGGCGGGGGAGTTTGTCATGCCGAAGAACATGACCATTGGTTCATACAACCCCTTGTGGGTGATGAACGCGGCCTTCCACTGGTGGCCGTCTTTGATGCGGACATTGTTGTAGCCCCATCGTACGTCGAACTTGGTAAAGTGCTTCGCGGTCCGAAGCTTGTCAATAAGATCTGAGATGAGGGGGAGCGGGTATGCATCCCGAACGGTGTGCTCGTTCAGGTAGCGGTAGTCTTGGCAGGGACGAAGCTTCCCATCTTTCTTATTGACGAAGAAGAAGGGGGAGGCCTGGGGAGAGTTCGAGGGGCGAATCTTCCCAGCCTTGAGGTTTTCTTCAAGGAAAGCTTCAGTGGCTTCCTGCTCGGCGGGAGTGAGGGGGTACACCTTTCCGACCTTCGGTACGAAAGAGTCGTCCAGGTTGATCTCATGGTCGTAGGGACGCGATGGGGGCAAGTGGTCAGCCGTCTCTTTATCAAAGACAGTGGAGAATTGTGAGTATTCCGGTGGTAACACCGGCTTGGGCTTGGCGAGCTCCGCTGCTGCAGCGAGCTCAGTGGCTGTGGTAATTTTCAAGATCCGAGGATCTGTGGGCTTGTAGTAACGGCCTTCGCCGCGGATGATCCGGTTCAAGGTCCGGTTGGTCAAGGCTTGTTGAACGTATTGTTCCTGAGTGCGGTGCTCCATGAAGTCATAGAGGCGAGAGTCGTAGACCGTGTCTACATGGTGGTGTCGTGGTGGTGGGGTCGCTGGTTTAAAGCGTGCATAGAAGGCCTCATGCCTTTCGGTGTCTTTGGAAAATCGAGTGAACAGCTCCTTGTGCTGGTCACAGGATTCAGGGATAGTAAGGGTGCGCTGCACCCAATCGATGACAGGGTTTGTCATCTTCAGCCAGGGCATGCCGAGGATGACGTTTTCGTTGCCACAAGACATGACGTAGAACGTGACTTCTTGTGTGATTCCCTCTATGTTGGTGAAGAGGGTCGAGGTGAAACGGACCTGTCCGTTTTGGTTCGCAGTTTGGTCCACATTCCGGACGCGGAAAGGGACCTCAAGTTTCTTCGTTGGAAGTTTGTGCTTCTTCACGAAGTCGCGGTCAATGCAGCAGATGTCAGCTCCGCTGTCGACGAGGGCACGGGTGTCTACGGCTTTCATAGTGTGCGAGGGCTCCACGAGTTGTAGTGCAATGGACATAGATTTGCGGGAGCTAGATACAACTACAGGAGCGCACGTATGAGAAGAGGAAGGAGGTACTCGTGTAGACTGAGTCCTCCTTTTCAAAAATCCCGGGGGACGAAGTCCACCACTGCTACGGCAGGTGGTTCATCGTCTTCATCGTCTTCTATCTCTTCGAGCTTGGGTAGGTCGTCTTTTACGACCTTTTTGACCAAAGTCTTCTTCGGCCTATCTGTGGGGGGAGAAGAGGAGAAGTGTGGGCAGTTCTGCGAGCTGTGCCCAGGCTTGCGGCATCGGAAGCATAAGTTCTTGGTGATGCAGCGCTTCCTTTCTTCAGGGGTCATCTTAGGAACTTTGATGACATCAACGTCCATGGCGTCGGGGTCCTTGGTGGTGCGGGTGGAGGAGTGTCCGGAGAAGTTCTGGTACAGGGTATGGGACTTCTTCCGGTGCTCAGCAATGGAGTGAGCATGCTCCCAGTTCTTTTGGAATACGAGGGCCTTATCGACCCAAGCATTGATGGTTTTTGGGACCATTTCCATGGCGAAGATTTTGTCTGTGAGGGGGGTAGGAAGGGCATCAGCAAAGTATCCGATGAGGACGTTGTCGTCGGAGATACCCGCCAGACCCATTTTGGTCTGGAAGGTCTGGACGTAGTGGTCAAGAGAGGGGGTCCAATCCCCTTTCTTGTTCTTCTCGATGCAGGTCTCGCTTAGCCACCTAATGGCGTCGCAAACGGCATCTTGGCGTTCAAATGCTTTGTTGAACTTCGCAATGAAGGTTGCGAACGTTCTGAGGTTTGGCGTAGTGTGGGAGAGTGCCTCCCGTCTGAAGTTGTTGGCCCATGCAAGTGCAAAGCCCTTAGTCATGTAAGATAGTGCGAAGGCTATCTGCTTGGAGTCGGTGTCGTAGACTTTTTCGTTGATGTGGAGATAGAAGTGGACTGTTTGCAACCACTGAACAGCGGTCGCATAGCTTCCATCAAAGGCCTCGGGGGATGCAAGGCGGAGCTCCGTGGGTTTGGAAGAGGAGGTCATGGTGGGGGGTGGGGTGCGTGGAGGGTACTGGAAAATGTTTCCAGTCTGTGGGAGTGGGGTGGGGGACGGGGGAGTGGGAGCTCGGGGCAAGTATGTGGCCTCGTCGAAGTATTCAGCGAGGGTAACTGTGGTATCCTCTATCTGGGGGATAGGGATGTCGGTGTCAGAGTGGTCAGAAGCGAAGAGGTCTTCTTCCTCCTGGGGTTCCGAGTCTGAGCTCTCAGCAGGGGCGCTGCGGGGGATTCCCCAGCGGGGGTCTGTGGATGGACGAGGGGGAATGGTGGTAACGATCTACGCGATGGTAGTCGTAAAAAGTAGCTTAGACCTTTTGTTACGCTTGGTCCGGGTAGGAACGAGCGTAGCCTCGACGGAAGCAAGGTCACAAGGAGTCGACGCACAGTGGCTCGACAGTGGCAAGGAGTCGGCGCACGGAGGCCCGACAGTGACAAGGTACTGGCGCACTGAGGCCCAGATGACTAATCCCAAGGTGCAACCAAGGGAAGTCCAAGGACAAGGTACCGACGCACGGAGGCTCGGTGTGGACAAAGAGGTGAAGGGCTGGTACCTTCGGACAAGGAGCAAGGAGGGAACCCGAGTGTATTGGTGGTACAATCGAGGAGGTCTAAGCTAAGGTACAACGGCTGGTGAGTATGGTATATATACCCTACGATGACTAAGCCGTGGAAGGTCATAGAATGTCAGAGAACAATGACGAAGCAAGAAAGTAAGCAAGAATGAATAAGCGGAGCCGATGGCATCGGCGAGGCTATGTG
>JBBPUD010000609.1:0-13961 GCA_038094475.1 Phylloporus aff. rhodophaeus
ACAACATACAGTGACTCATGAGTGGGAGGGTACTATGAACAGATGTCAATAGCATCACGTGAAGACTGCATCCCTGTTTGTGAGAGTTATCTGAGAGTTATGCAATGTTTTCTTCATATCGAATGGTGTTGTTTAGATTAGGCGGGTTAGGGTATGCACTCACAACCCACATGTATTTCCCTGCATAATGCAGTATTTTGTTGATAATCTAGACATATAGTTACATGTATATGTCGTTAGTTGTGCACCTCAATCCATTTACTTTCATGTTCATGCAGCCTAACTTTGATTGCAACGGTCTGGCATTTCGATAGCTTTTATCTGATAGTGTGTTCTGAGGCAACTTTCACATAACTGTACCTGTACATATGTAGTTCTCACTGAGTTATTAGCTACGGGTATCGCTTGCACTTCTCATGAAGGATTTGTTGTGTTTCTCGAGCTCAAGTCCCCTAGCTAATTAGTCTCAAAAGCTCGATCTAATTCTAATATTTCCAAATATAGTCACTGAGATCAGGAACTCCATTGGATTGCCGTTTGAGGTAAGAACCATTTGACTCCACCCTGCAGCTGCAACTACCCAAGAAACGTGCCCAGGTACCTCTCAATTAGTCCATTGCATATCCACCAAGCTAGTCTTTGCGTTGCGGGGCCGCCAGTTATATGACAATGTGAGCCCAAATTTTTTCTCTACCTCTCTGATCCACCGGTGAGACATGGTGCCAATCACATGGACGTCAATGGAGCAGTTAGATTTTTAAACGGGCAGCTACCAGAATATTGATTGCATACAAAAGATAAGGACTATCATCACTTCTGGCCGAGACTATACGCCGGCTGGTTTGACCTATGGCCAGAGAGGGCGACCAAGTTCCCTGGGCTTGTTGGGCCTTTAATGTCTGCCCAAAACACCGAGCTTGGGAAAGCACTCCGTGAACGAAGAAAGGTGGGCTGTTTCTTACATTTACTACAAATGTATTAACTTCAGTCAAGCGCTTACAGACTTGGTTCTGCTGGAGGACTGGCAAGTCACGCAAGAATTGACTTGGAAAGAAAACCAAAACTGTATTTGACCAGGCTATGACAACGAAAAACAGACGTATCTACAGTGAGGCAGAGCTGTACCAGCAACTCTACTACAAGGAGTGCATCAAACCCCTTGTCGATGCCGACAAAGCAGCTGGTAGGATCAAGTCCAGTGGTGACGTCCTGATGGCTTCTCGTAAACATGCGAAATGCCTTCTGGAGGGCAAGTCGGAGTCTGTGAAAAGAAAGGTACAGGACATGTACAAGATGCAGAAAGCGGCGAAAAGCGATACCATCGACTGCAAGGACAATGAAACAGATGTGATTCAACGGTATGTCCATTTGTTATTTCCTGTATGATTCGACTCGCCAATGAAATTTAGAGCAATTGACGACCTACCTGCTGTGTTTGCCCGTGTGGCTGAGATTCTCAAAGAGCAGACCAGGTGGACCATTTCTTTTATCTGCGTGGGGCCGAATCCATCGAAGAACTGTGAAATAACGTCTTTATCGTGAGTATTTGGTACTGTACTTCGCGAACCTCACCTCATTCAATATAGGTACCATCCTGACGAGACAGCTGAGGGATGTTCATTTGCCGCTCTTTTTCCAGAAGAAGAGAACACAATCTTAGAAGCATTTCAGGAATTCGCTGAACGTTTATTCCATGAGCTAGTTCATACCATCACAGAGCTCATAATGCTTACCATTGCTTTTCATTAGCCCACAATAGACATGGCCTTAAAGCACTTGGCAACAATGACCTCGAGTCCGACTCTGATGGAATGGCTGCACTTGGAATTTCAGACAACACAGGATTAGGTACCAGTGGCATGGACGACAATTTGGACACAGACCAAGCGCCCGAAGAAGATACCAAGGGCGGTGACGGATGTCCAGAATCTGATTCCGATGGAGAAATGGGAGGAGGAGATGATGAGTGTGATAGGAGCGAAGTGGAAAGTGGGGAGGAAGGTGGTCACATGGTGAGTCGGTGCTCGGTTCACTGCCTTCTCTTTTTAACTTTTTGTTGACAGGCTGCTGATGCATCAATGCCCTCTGCGAACGATTTGATGCCCGACGGTGCACTTCCCACCAATGATGCATCACTAATGGGTCTTCAGGTGTGTATGATGCATCAGTACCGGATTGTATCTTATTTTCATAACGAATAGCCACAAGCCAGCAGTATGGAAATCAGTCTCGATTTTCGCATGGATGCCATGAATGGAGGTTATGGGAGTTTTGGCATGTCTTTCAATGCTGTCCCTTTTGCTCTCCCCATGAACGCAACCGCCACCACACATGGCTTGCTACCAGGATCATTCAGGGGCAGACTGACTTTGCCATCCCCTTCAGTTACGGCGCTCCATCATGTTCTGCTCCTGGCGGCGGACTTGTACCTGAATTCACATTCACCAACATGTTGGACAATATGTGGGACTTCAGCAGTATTGATTTCAGCACAATGAACATGCCTATGTCTGCCATTCGGTCTAACAGTTAACCTTGCTAAAACGTGCCGGAATGTGTCACAGCTTTGCCGACAGCCAGGACCCATGCTAAGGTATATTTGGGGCAGTATTTATGACCAGTGTTGGAAATTTCTGTTTGGAAGCCTAACTAGGCTCAATGAGTACAAATAAGGTCAAGCCTAACTAGGCTCCCTGCTTGGGAAACTTAGGTGAACCGGACAGGGATGTCTGCGGTGATGTCACGGCCTGGTCTTCGGTAGCACCGATGCTGCTGGCCAATGGTTGTGATGTCTGGCTGTTCTTGACAAGTTTGCTAAAGAAGTTGGGTGGCATTTGGAGCACACAACCTCATACAGGTTAAAAAAAACAACCTCAACCATCAGGTAATTAAAGTGTTACTTATTTACCACTTATGTACTTATTCACCACTGATCACACTACTTATCGTTTGCCGAGCAATAAGTTGAATATAAGTATTGTTTAAGCTTGCTCAAGTATAGCTGGTGGTTGGTAAGGCATGGCATCAAGTAAGTGACAATCAAGTGGCATTAAGCTAGATACAAGTAAACATACAAGTGGTGTGGTCTCAAAAGGGCAATCATGGTTCACATTGCAAAAACCCTAAAGGGAGCATTTCGTGTTTTTTCCCTTTTGTCCACATCACCTTTGCATTGAATAGTGGCTGCATTGCACTAGGCAAAAATATGGAGGAGAGCAGTTGGGCAGTTGACAACCATATGGATTCCATTGAAGTTAAGAATGGGCGGATGGTGGTCTACTAAAGGTAGGGTAAATTAGCAATAATTGGACATAGGTGGACTTCAAGGACAGACCTTGACATGAAATGGTAGATTTCCCTCAGCTCATCACTCTCTACCTCACATATGAGAAGTTGGGGGTATGATGGTGAAAAACACTGCCGAGTCTTCTCATGGAATGAGCCATTCTCGAATTGCAAGACACTCCAAATGGTTGTAAATGATGGCTAGGAAAGCAGGGGATATGGAGGGGTTGGGGGTCATGGTCATGGTAGCAACAGCCATGTGATAATGGGCAAGATCACTGAGGATCTCAAGCTACCAAATAAGAGAAAAAAGCATGGTAGTCAGTGCCTCTGTCTGTGCGTTGGGTCGCATTGGGCCTGGTCAGGATGGAGATGAAGTTAAGGGTGTTCTGGTACTTACGTCGCATTTTGCCTGTTGAGCAGCTTGGAAAGGAGGAGAAATCACTACGAAGCTATTTCAAAGACATGGTGGTCAGCAAATTTATTTACATAGAAGAGTCAAAAGCTATTGTAAGACTGTTGTGGGTGAAGTTCAGTTGGGAGGAAATGTTTACTATACACAGGAATAAGGTGTGCTGTGTGGTAGATACTATCAAGATGGATTATACTGGAGTTGTGCCTTGCTGGGTCATTGTTCTGTGGTTGCACCAACCACATCCCAGTATCTTTGTCTGGGTGGTCACCAACGTGATCAAACCACTGCACAATGGCACATGGGTAATAAGTGCCTTGGAAGTGGAATGAGAAGAATGTGAGGACTCAGGTGACCTTGAGTCTATTCATTGGATCAGTTTCTGGGTTTACATTGATAAACACACAGTCATGCCATGGTCCTTCATTCCTCCAATTGGAACATGAGTGAATAACCTCTCAGCAGATGCCATGGATGCCACTAACATCACTGGGGGCATAGAAAAATGTGTTCGCAGAGTTGAAGACTTTTATCAGCCCGATATACTGTGGATAGTTGGCTTCTGGAGTGTCTGGTGGAATCTCAGCTCTATTAATGTCATGTTGAGTTTGTTTGAATAAGAATCTTGATATGAGGGATGCAATGCCTGGGATGCAAAGCTCTTCTCCTAGTTGTATCACACTGCATGCCTAGTTGGTCTCTAAACATGAAATTAAAGCATAGCAGTGAATTCTGACTGAGAGTGTGGCTTACAATAGGTTTGTGAAAGTTTAACATGTGCTTGCACGTCAGTCAGGTCTACATTCATAACAGCAGCACCATTCTCGTCATCTTCATGGAACACATTCGAGTCTTGTGTTAGACATGGAGTTGAATTAACAAGTTGCCCTTGATCTTCGGAATCTGCCAAGACTTGTCTCATCATTGGTGAGGTGTACTTTATCAGGAAGGATCACTCACCATGTTCGTTATTGGGTACTTGTGGTATATCAACTAGGATATGTGAATCAAGCATCCCACAAGTGGTGAAGTCGCTATGGGCAACAGAGAGCTTGTCAAGCTGTTGGTTTGTGAGTAGCATTTGCCCGAGTGGCTGGTCCCGGTTGGATCGATGGTATGGCTCTTTAATGGCTTTAATATGCTTTGATTCTGTTACTGAAGAACACAAGCTGTTCAGTGCCCCATACAGCCATATGAGATCAACATAGTGCTTCATGGAGTGTTGCCATGGTAAAGAGAATGATGTTGTAACCACGTTCCATCTTTAAAAACTTCATGGTACTTGTAAAATTGGTGTAATGCATCTTCAATTTGCTCAAGGGCAAGTGTATTAATGCTATTGCACCAAACCATGTAACAGAATTCGAGAAATACACATATTGTGTGTACCATCTCTGGAGGGATATGGCTGTCAATGGCTGGCAGATAGATCTATTTTTCTCAGCTAGGATTGTTCCTAAACTGCACTAAGCACAAACCTTTATCAAGGCCTTTGAGTCATTGCCAGTCCATTGTTTGAAGTTATGTCCTTGAGGAAAGCACTGTAGACCTGAAAATGATGCAACTGCAGCAATTCTATGTTTGGATGATCAAATGGTCATAATGGCAGGAGATGGGTTTGACTCACCAGTGATCTACGTCATCCAAGATAGCTTCGGCAACACTTTTGCCGTGTTTGTTGTAGAGATACTTCTCGCCCATTCAACCAGGTGGTCTTTAAATGCACCTTTGCACCTAGAGATATGATGTGAATAACACTTAATATATAAGGTTGCTATGGTTAATGCACTTCACACACCAGTTGTAGACAATGCATGCTAATAATACCTGCTCCTTGTAATTGATACATGAAGTGTACCAAAGCAAGGACGAAGTTTGAACATTACTTGTTTGACGGAGGACGCTCACAAAGAGGTACGACAGCATCGCCAAAGAGTTCTCAAGGGGTTCACAAGGTGTGACATGAGATGTACACTTGTATTGTGTGGATCTAGTATGAGTATGTACATCGAGTATCGACTTTAGGTATTTATAAGACCAAAACGTGCAGCAATGGAAGTTCATAGAACGACATGGAATGATGGAACACTAAGTCAGCGTGAGAGAGCTGAACTGTGGAGGAAGGCTGTCTGAAACAAGATCAAAGAACACAGCAAGAAGAAACAGGTACAAGGTGAAACAGGGACTCAAAGATAAGAACCTGTGTGAAGGTGTCAAAGGTTGTACAGCAGGAGAGAAGAATGTTCTAGAACAATGATGGAATGCTCATCACATTCAGTGAGGATCATAGGTAAGGCAAAGAAGGAGATGCGTCGAGAAAAAAGAAGAATGTGACAATGTAGGAAAAGAATTGTAACAGTAATCCACTATGTAAGGTCCAAGGCTAAAGATAACACAGCAATGGTAGCCATCAGCAAAGTGCTTTACTGTCCACTTAGTCATGAATGGTTTCATGCATTCAAGGATCTTGGAGAGTGAATGGTGGAATAGTTGGTGGTGAAATTTACAAAAGGCAGGAGTGGCCGCATGCTCTTTTGTGGCTGAAATTAAGTGAGTAAAGATTAATGGAAACACATTAATGCAACATATGTACTTTTGGGCATTGCTAAAAATGCAATCAGCTTGACACCATTCTTATGCGAGTGATGTGTGGTGTTCCAGAGATTGCCGAGTGAGAGATATAGGGGATAGTAGTCGTGTTACCCAGTCGCAACAGACATAGTGGTCTTGTCTGAGCCGAGAATGATAGGTAGAAGTGTGGCGCTGTGACTTGAAGGATCCCAGGCAAGTATGTATGTCCTATAGAATAATTAGAAAACATACTCATATTGTAAGTAGGAGTGTAAGACGTACAGCCTCCTCCTATGCCCAGTCACCAGACATGAAGTCTTGCCAACAATGCATGTCGGTTTCTGTGTCATACTCCCTGTACAGCACAAAATCCATTGCATCCCTGAAATCAGCATCACTAATTATTTGGATGACAGCTAGCTCTGGATTGCGCATCCATACATCATAAACATTGTCCATCCATGGTGCTGGATTCTCAGTCCAGTTGCCATTATACTTGACACCAAAGCACTCCCAAGCAATGTCGCCAACTTGGGCATGGTTGATAATATTGTACAACTCTGCACAGCTGCCAAAAGGAGGCTGGTCACTGTGTTTGTGTAAATATGCCAAGAAAAGATTGAGTAGATTGTTCATGTTTGGGGCTAACATCTGGATTTGTGAATACAACAGATTGGTGAGTTCAAATTGCATGTAGTCTTGGAAAGGACTCCAGTCATCTGATGACTTTTCAGAGTAAGGGTCAGGTTGTGCACCCAGAGGCAGAAAAATGCCTAGTGCATCACAAGGACACCCTGTTTACAACAGATTAGGGGATTACTCAGAATTTTAAGTAGAATCATACCTGTTAAATGCAGGTGGTAGTTGCAGTAAACCTTGGCCCCTGGTCCATGCCAATGCGAGTCTTGGGTCTCAGATTTTGCTTGTGTGGGATCATCTCCTCTCGTCATATCGTCAGGAGGTTCAGCAGAGCCAGTTTCAGCACCGGTCAAAGTGGTGGCCCAGTTCAACAACAGAAAGCTCAGGTGGAAGCAATTGGTGTGTTTTGTAAGCCCAGACTGGTTGCCAAACCATTGTCCATAGTTTGGAAAAGTGCATTGCAAACAGGCAGGGATTTTGCCATGGCAGCTCAACCAAGCTGAGGGTGTCGATATGAGATTCCAGGTGCCATAGGAGCCAAGCTAACAGACAGGGAGTGGCCTGAACACAAAAAAAAAATTATAACTTTAGCATGACCTTGCAAATGGAGTTCAAATTCCTCTGTACAAAAGTGGACAGGGACGGGCGACAAATTTCTGCTGCACTTTCTCTTGACCACCACCATCCTTACTGAAACCTCTCTGTCATTCGTTCAGTTTTTCACAATGCAAAATTCCAACATACCTACCTCCTCTCGGCAGACCTGGAAGTCAAATGCTCATAAGCATCCAGGACTCCCAGATGCTCTTGCCAGGCGACAAACCCATGTAGAAAAGGTAGCTGAAGCCACCAGAAAAATGGAGCTTCAATTGGAGCACCATGACAAGGCAGTACTTATGCTTGACAGCCTCGCTAGCCTTGAGGACCAAATGGTTACTACCTAGACCGCAAGGTGGGCAGCCCCAAAGAAGGGTGTGCCACCTCCCAAGAAGTGGCAGACAAGTGCCAAGATGGGTGTTGCACCCACCAATATACCCAAGGGACTCCGTGAGTACTTTTGGAATATACTATCAAAAGATTAGGACACAAGTTTCACTATTAGAGACCACCAATCTTGACAACACAGCTACCAGTGCAGCTGTTGTCCCCAACCAGGGCAAGCCAAAGAAGCTTGGCTTACCCAACCTGATTACTGACGAGCAGATGCTAAATAGGATCTGTATTCTCATCCAAGGGGCAGAGACAGCGATAGGGATAGTGCAGAGTGATGAGACTCACTTTACTAGCAGGTAACTTGGTTAAGAATATCACTGGTGATAGCCAGTGGATCAAGTGAAGTGATTCAGGAGTGTGGGGAAGATGAGATAAGATAGGATCGGTCATTCTGAACCGCTTGTAACTTAGTTACATGAAATGCTGTTATTTATAGTCTAATCTAAACTGAGTTTCAACTCTAAATCATTGATCATTCAACAATCAATGAAACCATGTGACCTGTATGACTCATTATGAGTCATGTCTAGTCACAGAGACTCAAGGTGAATCACTATGAGTCATGATGAGTCATGTATTCATGTAGAACACATTATCTAATCTGTGACCGTTGATCATGATCAATAGAAGTCAATACCTTATGTCAGACTTCCTAAATAGTCAAATAGACTATTAATTGATCATTACTCAATGAATGAACACTTTATCTTATCGATACAAGCTGTTCCTTCAACATTTTCCAACGTTGCTTTTTTGACCATGTACTCCTCAAAGTCGCCCTGCGTGGATAGGACATGGAACAACTGCACAAGCGACATGTCTCTATCAGAGCCACCACCTTGCTGGATTGGTACTTCGAACCATGTAGCAATGTCCTCAGAGAGGTATGCACCAGGAATGTGGCTCATGAGTACTTGGGCTCGCATCATGTCTTCCCAGGTTGGGTACGAAAAGTGAACTTGGTATGTTGCATACCATGCAACCAATTCCTTGGTAGTGCTGATGGCTGAAATGGACATCAGTAGACCATCAACATGTAATGTAGACCTCAACTCACCATGCAATTTTTTGCAAATGATGGCAATCTTGTTCACAAGTGCAGATGCTTCTTCCATCGAGTCTAAGCAGGATCATGTCAAGGGGAGGGTGTGCTCAGACAAGATGTGTATGCATGGGTGGTGATAACAACTGCTTTTCCAACTGCAACATGCCTCAACGTGCTCCACATGTCTCACTTTATCTTCACATCAATTCCAGTTGAGAACTCATCTATAAGCACGACAGAGAGATTACCTACAGTGACCTGCTTCAATGGATGTTCAACAAACAAATGAGATGACAGGGCTTACCAATAAGTGCAATCACAAGTGACAGCTCACACTGGTTTCCACCCAAGAGTGAACTCGCTAGCCAGTCTGCATACATGTGCAATAAGGTCGCAGCCATGAGGATCTCAACATTGCTGTTTAGTTCGGCTCCATGCTTGAGTCCCTTGAGACTCCCATATATCAGCAGGTGTTCTCAGACAGTCAATTGAGTATCAATAGCAGTAAACTGTGGGCAGACACCAAGTGCAAGATGTGCATCACGGGGATGGTTGACAACAGAAATGCTCTTGATCTTGACATCTCCCACGTTGGGAATGACATCACTGCCTTACATATCACAAGCATTTAGTTAAGATGACAGATAAGAGGAGGAAGATGCATATGGATCATGTTGAAGGTTGTCATTTTGCCTGCACCGTTGGGGCCAAGCATGGTGCATATAACATCCTCAGGAACACCAAAGAAGACATCATTGACAACCCTGTTTCCATCATACGATTTAGCAACATGAAGGACACGTAACACATAGCTAGATTGTGCGACTACTCTCGCCTCTTTTGTAACATCTTGTCTTGAAATCTCATTGGTGGTGAGATTCTCCTCAAGTTGTACCTGTTGCTTCTGCCTGTTCAAGAAGCAACATGGTATGATAGAGCCAGAGTCGACCCAGACAAGAATACTCACGAGGACAAAACCATAAACAAAAAGGTATAATATCGGTCCACTGTATCATAAGATATGTATCACCCATGGAAGAAGCTGTGACATGGGTGGATCCATTGCAAAGAAGGGAAAACAAGTTGATTGAAATGAATGCTGAGCACAACTGTTCCATGCATTCAGCAATACACGTAACAATACTTCAGCAGACATACCAGGTTACTGATAGGTGAGAGTATTGATAATGTAAAATCTGAGAGGAAATGCCTCAATATAGGTAACAACATGGTCTGCAAATGGCTTATGAATGATCGTGATTATGTGACTTGCTTGTGAGCTCTTTGCATGATGGTAACAAGATACCTGGCCAAGTAAAGCTATGAGAGAATTGGCTCATCATACAACACATAAAGTTAACGTGGGTGTTTACTTACACTGAACATTATAATTTGATATCCAGCGACAGCAGTGAATGATGTGAGTGGGGATGACATGAACAGTGAAACACAATATGCAAAAAGCGTGCCCACAATGCCGTATTGTACCAGAACAAACTACTGTTACAATCATATAAGTGACAAGAAAGAGGATAGGGTGAACAACCCACAAACAGCCCTAGTCCATGAAACTGGTTGGAAACAGCAGTGAATATGATAATGATAATTGTAGCGATAATGATAGCAAAGATCAAGTCCCAAAGTAAGTGCCCAAGCCAAAGGCCAATTGGGTTGGATAGACCATTTGAGAGTTGCATTGCTTGAATGGAAGTCTGTCACTCTTGTGAAACATAAAGAGAGAAAAATGCAGGATATACAGCCTTTGAGACAGATCAACGCATGGAAACCATGTAAAGAAGGGTGTCTTACCATGGCAGCACCGAAGAACGTGACCCACTTCAAGACTATAAATGTCTCTTACATAATAGGAGGGAAATCTGCATAGTTGGCCATGATGATACTAGGTGTACCTGCCATATTACCTGAGGAATTCAATGCATGGTTATAAAGGATGTTCATAACCAGATTAAATAATGACAATGCTGGCAAACCAGGAGGAGGACTGGAATCCCAAGCAATCAACGAGTCGCCTGTCTCCATGTCAATTGAAAAACTGCCAACAGGAATGTTCAGGTAATCTTGCTGAATTATAGAGACAAGTGTATCATTGTCAGCAACATTTTGTGTCAACATTGGAATAGCAGATTGGCCAAGGATTGCCGTGATATTGGGCAGAGACTTGAGGATAGTAGCATTGGGGGTGTAGAACCATAAATCAATGGGGGAGTATGACCAGTAGAGAGGAATGAGAACTTCAGTATTGGACTGTATCGAACATGATGGATCCTGGCCTGACAAAAAGACCAGAGGTGCACAGGCTCTGCAGATGGCAATGAGAACACAGAGAAAAGGTGTAAACCAACTTCTCCTTGCAATCAACATCTGCTTATAGAATATTGTTAGTGCTTGACCGAATGGTGATCATGTACGACCATCCATCAAGATGAGCAGGGTAGGTGCTGAAACTCCCCCAACTGGGTCTGGCATATTCGGCATTGCAGTGCTGTCCATGGACTCCAATGACTTCTCTCCACCATTCTGTGTATAGGATTGGGCCTCTGACTCCATCAGATCAAGGAAGATATCCTCAATTGAAGTTCCCAGTGACGAGCAGATGCTAAATAGAATCTGTATTCTCGTCCAAGAGGCAGAGACAGCGATAGGGATAGTGCAAAGTGATGAGACTCACTCTACTAGCAGGTAACTTGGTTAAGAATATCACTAGTGATAGCCAGTGGATCAAGTAAAGTGATTCAGGAGTGTGGGGAAGATAATATTAGATAGGATCGGTCATTCTGAACTGCTTGTAACTTAGTTACATGAAATGCTGTTATTTATAGTCTGATCTAAACTGAGTTTCAACTCTAAATCATTGATCATTCAACAATCAATGAAACCATGTGACCTGTATGACTCATTATGAGTCATGTCTAGTCACAGTGACTCAAAGTGAGTCACTATGATTCATATCAAGTCATGATGAGTCATGCATTCATGTAGAATGCATTATCTAATCTGTGACCATTGATTATGATCAATAGAAGTCAATACCTTATGTCAGACTTCCTAAATAGTCAAATAGACTATTAATTGATCATTACTCAATGAATGAACGCTTTATCTTATCAATACAAGCTGTTCTTTTAACACCCAGTACATCAACAGATTTGATATGGTATTCTCCAGCCGTGTCATTAAGTAGTTGCAACACTTGCTGAACTATGACCAAGTCCTTGGACTTGACATGGTATGTGACATGTGTAGGAGACAAATATGACACCGTGCACTCCAGTACAACCTCCTGGATGCACTGTAGTACCTCAAATGATGAACCTGCAGGGTTCTTTTTGCTCATCTCTAATGTGTCGAACGACACCTGAATGCTGTACCCTTGCCCAAGATTCCTCTTTAGGGTAACCGGTGAGCCCTCTGCCACTAGCTTTCCAGGAGCAGCCAAGATCGCAACATGGTCAGCAAGTATATTGGCTTCGTTGAGGAAATGTGTTGTGTAGACAATTGTTCTCTCGTGCTTCACAGATGTCAGAGTTCTCCAGAGTGCTTGATGTGACAGAGGGTCCACCCCAGACGTGCACTCGTCAACAAGGACAATCTTTGAGCCCCCTACGAGCCTGATCACAAGTTGAAGCTTCCTCTTTTTGTTACACGAAGTGTACCAAAACGAGGACGAAGGTTGAACGTTACTCGTTTGATGGAGGATGCTCATGAAGAGGTATGACAACGTCGCCAAAGAGTTCTCAAGGTTCTTTGCAAGGTGTGACATGAGATGTACACTTGTATTGTGTAGATCAAGTATGAAGTACATTGAGTGTCTACTCAGAGTATTTATAAGACCGAGACACGCAGCATGGAAAGTCAAGGAACACGATGGAATGTAGGAACACAAAGCCGGTGCGAGGAAACCGAACTGCGGAGAGGGCTGTCCGAAACGAGATCAAAGAGTATAGCAAAGTGAAACAGATGTAGAGGTGAAACAGGAACTCTAAGGAGAGATCCTGTGCGAAGGTACGTATCACTGGTTGAACAGTGAAAGGGAAGAGTGGTCGAAAATAATGAGCGAATGCTCATCGTGTTCTACAAGGATACAAGGAGGAGCGAGAAACGAGATACGATGAGAAAGAAGAAGTACATTGCGATGAAGGGAGAGAATTGTAACACTTTTGGCCTCCTGAAAGCATGTTTGCATCCGAGCATATCTTCTTCCCAAGGTCACAATCCCACAGTAGCTGTTCATAGTCATTGTCTTTGCTGGCAGAACCAGGGGAATACTTGATGGCATGCCAAACATGGAGCATTTCATAACAAGTCAGATCTGGGAAAAGAACATTCTTCTGTAGTACTATTCTGAGTGTGCCTCATGGTGGTCGTCTCTCCCCACCTTTGAACATGATGGAGCCTGAAGTATGTCCTATGAGGTTGGTGATAGTAGATAACGACGTCAACTTTCTGGCACTGACATGTTGTCAGAACGACCATTAAACCTGCATGGTATACACTCACCCATTAGAACCCAGTAAGACAAATATACCAGTCTTTGGAATGTCCAATGAAAGCTCCGAAATGGCAGTGACCAATCTCTTTTTGTGGTCAAGCAAAGAGGGTGTGAAGGTCTTGGTAAGGTTCTTGATAGAGACAGCCATCCTGGTGGGATGAGGAGGGACTTTCCTCTATGCATATCCTAAAGCATCCCCAAAATCTATCTGACAGCTCCCTTGCATCATAAAGATGGTGCTCCATCAGTACTCCAAGATATGGCCACAAGAATATGTTGATCTACCAATCATCAGAAGAAGAGAAAGTCACACGAATGAAATAAGGCTTACAATGCAGGCTATCATGATTGGTAAAGGTGTGATGTGGTTATCCGGGTCGGGCTTGAGGAGGTTAGTTTCCATGAGATTATTTTCATAACCATAGATGGCACGAATAATAAACACATAGTACCCAGGAGGAAATATCAGGGTGAAGATCATAGTGGTGATGGTGGTGATATGGGAG
>JBBPUD010000610.1:0-13922 GCA_038094475.1 Phylloporus aff. rhodophaeus
TAACTCTATTGTCGGCACAGAACTTATACTGACCAATCATACCATTCATTGTGTGCAAATGAGCAGAAACCACCTACTATCACGGCTATGAATTCACGACCAGATACCTGCTGATGTCCCCCTTGGCGCAGCAGGTTTCTGGTTGCTGATACCCTGACCTGCTATCACGGCTATGAGTTTATGGCCAGATACCCACTGATACTCACTTTGACCTAGCGAGTTTCTGGTTGCCGATACCCTGACCTACTATCACGGCTATGAATTCACACACTGATATCTTTGTCCTATTGAAGGCTTATGTTAGTTCACACATGTAATTAGCTACTCTTTCATTACAGCAGTTCCCAAGAATAATGAGATTAGTCATTTTTTTCTCACATGTGAACTTTAATCTGTCCAAATCAGGAACATCCCTCCGATGACGACAACGACCTGTGTGCGACATGGGTAACCGCCACATCAGCACAGACCTCAAGGAGAATGCCCTCAACCTTTGGAATCAAGGTTGGGATGTGGAGGATGTCTGTGCCATGTATGGCCTCTCCCATGCTAGCCTGTACCGATGGAAGGCCTACTTCAATGAGCATGGCAACCTCAATCAACCACCATCACCAATCCAAGGACAGTTCCTCCATATCCTCACCTGCATGCTCATGACTGCTTGTGAAGAACTTTTTGCCGAAGAATCCGACCTCTACATCAACGAAGTTACCACCTGGCTTGCACACGTTCATGGCATCCATATATCGACATCAACACTCTCTCGCAATCTTTGGGAGGTCGGACTCACTCGTAAAATTTTACAGAAAGCAGCTGCAGAGCGAAACGAAGCTCAACGTGAAGTCTGGCACGAGTCCATTCGCACCAATTTTAGAGGCGATGGAAGTGAGTTTGTATGCGTTGATGAAACCAGCAAGAACGAACTCACCTGGGCGCGACATTATGGGAGGGCAAGGCCTGGACAGCGTGCGGCACTGTCAGATGTCTTTGTTTGCAGAGACTGGTATTCATTGGCGGCAGCGCTCACTGTCAAAGGCTACATGGCTGCAGACATTGTGGAGGGGTCGTTCGATGGCCTCTCATTCTATGACTTTATTGCAACGAAAGTCATGCGTGGTGTTCTACTGTTCTGGGCTTCATCATTGACCGCAACTTTAGCTTCCATACATGAATCCTTTTCCTGCGGAGAAATCAGTCCTGGTTCTCAATAACTGCCGTATTCACCACAACGAAGATCTCGTAGATTTGGTCCGAGATGCTGGTGAGTGAATATCGGAGTACTTCTACAGCGACAGCTCAGCAGATTTAGGCTGTCTCTTACTCTACCTTCCACCGTACTTGCCAGATCTGATGCCGATTGAAGAATCATTCAGTGCTTGTAAGTCTACTACACTACATGATACGACCTATATGCTGATCCCTGAGTGATAGATAAAGCATATTTGTGACGTCATGCACACCATCTACGAGATGATGAAAATCCGATACATGTTTTGCTCGACGCGTGTGGCTGTGTCACTGCCGAAATGGCCGTCGGTTGGTTTAGGCATGCAGGGTTTATTGTAGAGTAATACGAGACAGCGTGCAGGTGATACAGTGTGTTCAATCTATGCCCATGAGACATGCCATACGTACAAGAAAAACAAGGACTCTGCCTAGGAACCGACAATGATGGACTTGCAAAAGTTTCGATGATGCGAAATGAAAGTTCGCCATGCGAGGACCCCGAAGCCAACCTCGCGCCAATCGGTGTCGACAGTGTTGTGCACGCGTCGTCGTAACCCACTACCCCTGCCTTGATGCGCATATTCCGTTTGGCATATTTCCTTCTTCCACCTTCTCAGTCCACCTCTTCGCATACGGGCTCAGCGGGGTTGTCGTTGTTGCCATCAGAGGCAGTGGGACGCGCGCGGATAGCCGCTCATGAAAGTAGTTAGATTCGGTCCGCGGAGGGGTGTTCCCGATTTGGACAGATCAAAGTTCACATGTGAGAAAAAAATGACTAATCTCATTATTCTTGGGAACTGCTGTAATCTTGACCCATACACAGTGGAGAGGCCATGGCTGCAGACGACACTCTCGTACCTAGTGACTCTAGCCGTGATGCTACTTCTCTGACTGTTCTCTCCGCTCTCCTCTCCGCTCTCCCTCTCTAGCCTCCACTGCACTGCCACAACAGAGACAGACTTTACGTTGCCACTCGATGCCTGTAGGCGCGCAGAAGACATCTTGGTCTGCAACAAGTCGAGCTACTACTTTCAAGTGTTTGGAAGTGTGTCCCACGGATTCGTTGTCCGTGTCTTCTTCTACAGGCTGGACAAAGGAAGAAAGTGCGACGCCGTGGGATCAAAGAGTGGTTTGTTCAGTTCTCGGCGTGAACCAACTATCGGAGTGGTCACCTACTCTGGCAATGAATGAGAAGAGTAGTTGTAGAAGAGCGCAATTTTCTGAGACTCTCGAGTTTGAAGGGACACTTCCAAGTTTAGCTCAATCTAGGGGTCGCGTTACCTAAAACGCGTACACATGGCAGTCGCGTCGTTCATTATCCTCCTCGACTTTTTCCTGTGGCACACCTCCACTTGTAACACGATACCAGAGGCAACGCGATGCGTATACATATCGATCGAAGCAAACCTGTTCCGGATCCAACTCGTTACCTCCACCCACCCTGTTTCGACGCCGACGACAACCCAGTCTACTTTGGTTCTGCTATCCTCGACAACGTCGTCCAGCCATGCAAGGTGACGCTTAAAGTTGACGAGCTTGTTTGTGTCGTCCCCCACCGACTCGTCGAACGCGTCCATACAGGACCTTTCACGATCCTTCCGTTCACGGATGTCATGCACCTCGTGCCGACGTCTCATGGGCACATCCCAGCATGGCATCGACCAGTGGAAGGTGGTGTGGATGGGAATGGACGGCCGCTCTATCACGCTGTTGCGTGGGTGCGTGGAGAGCGCGTTCCGGGCAGGACTTCTGAGCACCTGGTACGTCGCATCCGCTACGGTCTCTCATGGAGAGCTTCCTCACGGTACTGTGTCGCGATAGGGCGCTGCTGCGGTACTGTTAGGGGGTAGAGAACACTACGTGTACGATGCTCACGAGATACTGTGAGTCAGTGGATTCGATGGGTTCAGCTCTCCTGAACAGATGTGTCTAGGTGTTGGCGTGACGATGTCGAGGTCGCACCCAAAGTGGGCGATCGACCCCCCAAAACCAACCCAGATGTCAATATCGAACAGCCGCAGGGGACGTCCACGAGCTCGGGTAAACCAAGGCTGGGTGGACGAGACCTAGCTGGGATGAACCTCCGGGTCACGGTTTCCAATTTCTCCCAAGTCACGCCGTACCCCGCCGCTAGAGATTTTGACGGGACCACCGCGTTGTATTTCGGGTCAGCTTTACTGGATAACGCGGTCTTGCCTGGAATGGTTGTGGAGATGCGTACCTGTCAAGTGATACGAGATGGCACTGTCTCAGAGGGTGCCTCTGAATTCAGCGTCCTCCCCTTTCGTGATGACATGGAACTTGTCCCAACGTCCCGTGGTGCCCTTCCCCCTGGAAGGCAGTCGGTAGAAGGAAATTACGATGATCAGGGAAGGAAGTTGTACCACGCGATGCTTTACGTTGTTGGGAGACAGTTCCCTGGGATGTGTGCCGAACACTTGGTAAGTACAGGCTTTGCCTTGTGATATTTACGTGACACGAACTCTATTCTGGGATGTTCAGGGGGGTGCACAGGGTGTCTTGCAGGGGAGGAAGTATACACTGGAGACAGGATATACGATATTGTGCGTGTTTCTGGCTTCTCGATCGCTCGAGCCGTTGACAACCGAGTTGCAGGTGCTGGAAAAAAAAGAACACAGTCCCAGATTCGGTAAAGCCACTTGCACCTCTTCCACACGAAGACGACCCCGCCGGGCAACGTCTCCGTATACCGTTGAATGGCAACGAAGAACTCACGACGGCCATATCCCAGAATTTCGGGGACTCACCGATACGCACCGGCTCAGAATCCACTTGGTTCTTTGCTTCCGCGTTCCATGACGGGTGCATCACGCCTTGCTGGGCACACGTCTCCGCACAACCGTGCAAATACGTGCGTGGGAATGAAGATACAGTAACGGTGTCCACGGGTCCGTACTGTGTCCTCCCTTTTTCACATGACCGGATGGAGCTCGTTGGGGCGTCTGGTGGCGTCGTCCCGGCTGGGAGGACTCCTGTGGAAGGCGGGCGAGACGAGGATGGTCGACCGTTGTACCATGCTATCGGACATGTGGATGGAGGGCCTATGATAGGTATGGCTGCGGAACACCTCGTGAGTCGACTCACATCCTCTTTCTGCTATCGCTTGTGTATATTGACGCGACGGTAGGGTGGTGCTGTTATTCTTTGTCAATTTGGGGGAGTGCACAGACTGCCTGACGAATACAAATTACTGTAGGCGACTTCTTTGATGCCGTTCTCCGGGCTTACCATGAGTATGAAACAGGTGTTGGAAGACCTGACCTTTGCTCAGCTCAGTAAACAAACCAAAAGTATTATTCTGTCAACTTAGTTTTGCTTCGTTTCTTAGGGTCATAAAAATCGGCTACATGTAATACACAGTGCTTGATACCAGCAAACCAATTCACTTCATGTCCACCTCCCGAAGTAACATGGACATCCCAAATGTTGACTCGCCCTCAACGTATTGGTCTTCTATCCACGCTCGGCTGACCAACGTGAACTCGCGGTATTCCACCTTGTCGAACAACCGGGGAGACAGTGGCACATAAGCATCTCGACACCAACCCCACGAACCATCGTCTTCCAGAACTGTACGCCAGAATCGGTCAATGTGTATGCCGCCCACGAGCTTCGCTGTGGGTGACCCATCGGTAGAGTTGAACCAATCCGGGGTGGCACCCCCGTAAGTTGACTGAAGGACAGGGGAGCGGACATAATGAGTCATGGCGACTGGACGCGTGTTGCAGTTCATCTCGAGGAGGCGGATATCCGGCATCGATACTTGATCGTATGAATGTGCAACGCACTGGAGAAAGAGACGACACTTGTACAGATGGTGCGGACTGTGGTGGAATGAGCAAAAGAACGCGCGGAATGAGAAACACGGACGCTCGCAATCCATCCCAGATAGTCATGTCGGGCTCCAGTGATTCGATTTTAAATTGGAGGTCTTTGATGTCGGGCTTGGGAGCTCGTCGAGGTTGAAAGGTGATTGGGCCATCCGTAGTGGCGTTCAATGTTTTCAGCTCGAGAATCACAGTGGAGATGACATCGTTTTCACAAGGTCCTTCATCTTCCCAGGAATCTGACTCGCAGTCTAGAGAAGTAGACGGTATGTCCTGCTCGGAGGGAATGCCACTATAGAGCCTGTCAGCGAGGGACTGAACCGTGGCCTCTTCTGATCTGTGTGACGAGTCTTGCAATGGCGCGGTGACCTTCCCTTGGCGCTTCAACGGCCTGGTGGTCTGCGATTTTTTTGAATGAGATCGGTCACGGCCCGGGCTTTTGGGGGTTTCCTGTGACAATGCGCCCTTATTCTTCTTTTTTGCGTTCTTGTTCTTCAAGTTCTCGGCGATCTCATCGATACGTCGACGAACACCTCTGCTCTTGTTCAGGGGACGGATAGTGTCGATGGATGCGCAAGACGTAGTCCTACGTAGTGTGCGACTTCCACCTGGAGTTGGTGTTTCCGGGCGGGGTAGCCTGGAGGTGGTAACTGGATCATTGTCCTCGTATGTGGCATCGAGAAAGTCGCATGACGTGTCGCCCATTTTGTGAGAGTACTAGCGTTGTGATGGGTAAATCGTTTCTTGGAGAAACACCAAGCAGACTTCCGGGTTTTATGGGCTACGAATTCCATTGTGGACGAAAGCGGTAGGTCCCGCTTTGATGTGCGTGGTCCATCGTGGACAATGGCACCGACCTATCACAGATATCTATAGTGATCTCTTGGTGGGTCAAAGCTTATCAGGCCAATGTCAATGCTGGATGTATAGTAGGACCAATGGCCGTCTACCTGACTTACCTGGAACTAGTAGTAGTACTGATGAGACATGATCTTATCGATATTGATCCTGGTCACCTGGCCTATATTTGTGTATATTTGTCCCACTTTTGCTGAATTGGTTTTCTGTCTGTGAACACATCCGAGACCCGACGATGGTACATATGTTGAGGGGGTTTCAAGGACTCCGAGGCAGACAGCGATACGCATCAGCTGTAAGATCGATGTCGTCCAAGGCTTACATTATCCCTCTCGACCCAGAGAACCCAAGCAAGAGCAATGCCTTGATTGTGGACCCCCCTTCATTGTGGGCAAAACTCCCCCCCTCCAAGAAGCCAGCGAAAGTGGGCACGTCCCACCTGTTTTATGGTTTGGGCACTGGGAGAGACGTTGCTGCGCTCGCCTCTCTTGGTGAGGCATTCGAGGCTAAGAAGGGCGATGCACGTCGTGAAATCGTCCGCAAGGCTGTCGGCAGTGGTGTAAAAGGCGTAAAAGGTCTGGGAGAAGGCATTTCTGAAGCCGTCATCGACGTTTCTACCGACCCTCACGCAGTAGGTGAGAGTCTTGATGCGTCATAGCTTTTCACTATCTCATCACAGACAGCTGTCGCTGCCCACTTGGCGTTGTACGACTTTACTTTGAAGACAAAGCCACCCTCTCCCTTTGATCCTCGCAAAAAGGAATCCGCTCCTGAAAAACCCAAGCTCGTTCCTACTATTGAAACAGAGGACTGGAATCGTGGCGTAGTTTATGCCAGTGCTCAGAACTTTGCACGCACCGTGAATCCAGGCCCTTGCCATGTTTCCCTGTTTGCTTACACTTCCCGCTCGTAGCTGGCAGAACTTCCTGCAAACATTTTGACACCTACAGTTAGTATCAGCGTGGCCACCTCAGCTTTACTGTGACGTCTTGCTAGACTTTCACCGAACGAGTCCAAGAAGCGTTCAAAGGTCTCGACAAAGTAAAGCTTATCGTGCGTGACGAAGGTATGGAGTAGCCCACCTGGTTTTCGCGAAATTAACACTTTACTTCTAGCCTGGGCTGCTGAAAAGGGAATGGTAGGGTTCAGTTACCGCGTCTTCAACGAATGACCCCGCTCATGCCAAAGCGTAGCGTACGTTCCTTTCCGTGACCAAAGGAACAGACGAACCCGCCAAGTTCCTTGAGATGTATACATCCTTTCCTGATCGCATTGATCCTTGCTAACTATTTTTAGACATTACAACGGGGCTACTGATGCCGACGATAAGCCGATCGCCCTGGTCGGAAAGGGTATCACGTTTGACTCTGGAGGTATCAGCCTCAAACCGAGCCAAGTACGTCGTCATGCTGAACTCTTTGGATAAATATAACGTATCGGACACTTAGGGCATGAAAGAAATGCGGGCCGACATGGGTGAGATCTCAAAGAAAATGCTTATAGTCAAACTCAATACTTCATTGCAGGTGGTGCCGCTGCCGTCGTCGCATCCACATTGGCAATTGCTCAACTCAAGCTACCGTATGTCGTCTCGATGTGATTTATCTTACTGCATTCGATCAAACATACCATTTCAAGGATCAACGTAGTTGCACTCACCCCTCTTTGTGAAAACTTGCCAGGTCCGAGTGCGAACAAGCCGGGGGATGTGTAAGCAGCATTCTATCTGCACGAGTATCATCTATTAACTTCTTCATACTGCATTTTAGAATTTATGCGATGAATGGTAAATCTGTTGAAATCGATAATACCGATGCCGAGGGTAGATTAATTCTTGCGGGTGAGCCATCCTGTCTGAATGATTTGACTTTACATCTTGACTAACTATTTAAAGATGCACTTTACTACGCATCAACACAGTTCAATGCACACACTGTCATCGACGTCGCAACTTTGACTGGGTAGGATCATGTCCCCCATTTAAACTGCGTGAAGGGGCTGAAAACATCGTTCGGCAGAGCCGCAGGCATCGCAGTTGGAGAGCTCTACACTGGGGTATTCTCGGTACGTACCTACCTTGACAACTTGTCCCAGGGAGGATGATTGGTTTTTTATCCGGGAACTAGACGTCGGACGAGCTCTGGCAAAAACTGCATGCTGCTGGTGAATCAGAATATGACCGCTTTTGGCGTTTGCCCCTGGATGAGGACTACGGGCCACAGATCTATTCCTCGAATGCTGACTTGTGCAACGTGTGTCCGTGCTTATCCCCAGGCGTTATGCGTCTAATCGATTTTACTTTTGTAGTCCGGCGGTAGGCCTGCTGGGTCGTGCACTGCTGCACTCTTCCTAAAGTCATTCGTTGAGGGCATCGAGCCCAAGGACGGTCAAGAACAACCTACCGTGCAGTGGGCACATCTCGATATTGCAGGTGCAATGGAGGTGCGTAGCCATCGGCTTGTATTCAAATGTTGACGTGTGTAAACGCATTTCAGTATACCCGGCCTCTTCCCTACCAGGAAAAGGGCATGACGGGTCGTCCTGTTCGGTGAGCTTTGTTTGCTTTTCCTCTTGAGGAATGGATTTCCTGATGTGCTTGCCATAGAGCATTGGTCGAGTATGCGAGGCGTTTGTCTGGGAGGGCGTGAACGCGCTTGGGGCACAGAGTGTGATCAATAAATCAGGATCTGTAGCGAAATTTACAATGGAACGCGACGTTACTACGGGTGTAGTTAGCACTGATAGAACGTGTCGATGTCGGACGCAATGGTCACCGGGAAGTCAAGGTAGATCGAGGGTACGTTGTGTGCAAACAATGTGGAGACAACTCCCTGGAACGGATGGACTGGCTCGCTAACGGGTAACTACCTACGCGAGCAGTACGACTTGGGCCATTACATCGAGACATAATGCATGGCTCGCCCCGCAAGGGGGATGTTCCCCCGAAGGACTTCGTGGTCGTCCAAGTCGACAATAAATCAAGGGGGTAACCCACGTGCAACTCCCTTTGACCAACTCATAACCTTTTCTATCGATCGGCTCCGTTCCTCCTCCACCTTCTTCTCCTCCGCTTCTCTCCACATAGCTTCCACCTCGTCCGGTGGCATCATGATATACGGTAGAATCATAAGGTCAAAGTAGCCGTCGAGGTCATCCGCAGGGTCTCCCCGTTTAACTGCACACTTGTTGTGTGCACGATTCTGTTCGGCTTGCCCACCAACGATCTCCTGGTCACTTGCTTGAGCAGCACTTTTGATCGCATTCGGGTAAAAGGTAGACTTAAGCCCGTCGAGCGTCTTTCGCAGCGTCTGAGAGGAAAAATGACGTTGTACAGCGTGTGCGTAAACGGCATCAAAGAGAATATCAGGAGGCCATTTGTCGTGAGAGGTCCGCACTGGGGATCCTATGGAGAGCGAGGGAGAGCCGAGATATTCGTGTTTGTTAGGAACGAAGAGATGTGCCGAACACCGTTTCTCTGTCGGTGATGCGGTGGGGTCGATGTCCGCTGTGTCCATGGCAAAGTTAGGGGTCTACTCATCGGCGCCATCAGACTCTGATGAACCAACAGAAAAGTCCATCACGCACCACCAGGAAGGCAACATTCGTACCAAGATGACGGTGAGTAATTGTATTTAGAAAAACACCGTTTCGAGCATGATCGATGTCGTTCACAATGTCGTTCCCAGCGTCTCGACTGCGACGCTGGGTATAGGTCTGTATGTACTGCTGCGCAATGAGTGAGAGCATGTTCAGAATGAGTACACTACCGTACCTCGTTCCCTTTGCTGTGTGGTATGAGGTGTACCGCGTCACAGACAGATTCGTCATAGCCTGTCAACACACACGCACCATCCCGCGCTATAACATCGCTGCGGAAATTATCTCTCCGAGTTGTAGCATCGCTGGAAGTGATGTGTGTGCGGCCCATGTCAGGATCGATTGGGAACATCCGTTGCCTCTCGGTGTCGCTGGTGTGATAGAACAGACGGATGGACTCGGATGGGAGATCAAGGTTGTAATCCATGTGCGACGCGACGTCGGAAGTAAAGGAGAGATCACCCTGGGCACCAACGACAACACCAGTGGCGTAGCGTATCCATTTGAAGGGTCTCAGTGAGAGTTGAAGTGTGTTGAGGGTGTTGACTGGAAAGGTGAGGCAATGGACCCATTCCCGATCAAAAGTGTTGGATTGGAACAGTGCGAAGACTTTGATTTCGGGTGCAGTCGTAACCATGATACAATTTCAGTTTGGACGTCACCAATTGAAAAATCCTGGTGAGTATGTTTGTTGACAAGTTTATGTTGAGATTTGACAGGGGTTCATGACTCTCAGATTACACAAACAACGCCTTAACTTAGTGGGTCCGTGCATTCATACACACACAACAGACTGCAAGTCGAGGCTGGTCAGAGACTTTAGCTATATACTCAAAGAGGCTGACGACTCTCTGTGCGTTGAGAGGGTGCTGTGAGGCATCCATACTCGTTTGTTTTACTGCTCGGTCTGACCCAGCAGCGGATCCCAACACAACCCACGCCCGATCACGACTCTGTCCGCTGTTCAATCGCATTCATGATTACACCCTCATCCACGAAGCGGCTACCAAGCCAAATGACCAGGGGCCAGATCAACGATAAAGATCTCAGTCTTACAATCAACATTCAGAACCAAATTGCACGAAAAAAAAGGTGTATACTCTCGCAGATTACATATCTTCGACAGGAGACGCATCTGCCACTTGCCTTGTCCAACTTGCGATCTTGTCCACCACTCGATTCCGCTCCTCCTCCGCCTTCTTCTCCCTCGCCTCTCTCCACGTAGCGTCCACCTCGTCCGGTGGCATCATGATGTACGGTAAAATCATGAGGTCGTCCCAGCCATCGCCCCGCTTCGCACGTTTAACATTGCGTGTACGGTCCCGCTTTTTCCTCTTATCCTTTCTCGCGGCAGGCTCATCAACAATCTCCCGGTGATACGCTTGCACTTCACGGGGGTAAAAGGTAGACTTGCACTCGCTAAGCGTATCTCGCAGCGTCGGAGAAGCAAAATGGTGTAAAACAGCTTGGGCATAAACGGCGTCAAAGAGAATGTCAGGGGGCCAATCGTCAGGAGTATGAGGCATCCGAACAGGAGATCCGGAAGAAAGCCTGCAATCCCCAAAAAATTCTTGTCCATTAGGAACGAAGAGATGTGCTAAACATCTTTTCTCTGTCGGTGACGCGGTGGGGTCGATGTCCGCCGTGTCCATAGCAAAGTTGGGGGTCTACTCGTCACCGTCATCCGAAAACCCATGACCGAACACAAAGGCATCACGCACCACCAGGAACGCAACATCACTACCGATACAACCACGAGAAATTCTGTTTAGGAAAATACCGTTTCGAACATCGTCGATGTCGTTCACAATGTCGTTCCCCGCAGGGTCTCGACTGCGACGCCGGGTATAGGTCTGTATATACTGCCACGCAATGAGCGAGAGTGTATTCAGATTACGGTCGTACCTCGTTCCCTTTGCTGTGTGGTATGAGGTGTGCCGCGTCACAGATAGACTCGTCGTAGCCTGTCAACACACATGTACCATCCCGCTCCAAAACATCGTAAAAGTGCTCCCCCTCAGATGAGACGTCGCTACAATTTCGGATGCTTGTACGGTCCATGTCAGGATCGATTGGGAACATCCTTTGTCTCTCGGTCTCGCTGGTGTGATAATACAAGACGGTGAAGTCGGATGGGAGGCCTAGGTTATAGTCTACGATGGTGTGCGACGCGATATCAGAGCTGAAGGAGAGGTCACCCTGTGCACCAACGACAACGCCAGTGGCGTAGCGGATCCATTTGTAAGGCTTTGGTGAAAATTGGAGGGTGTTTAGGATGTCGATTGAAAGGTCAAGGCAATGGACCCATTTCCAGTCAGACGACTGAATGTCGGATGGGAACAGCGCAAAGACTTGGATCATGGTCGTAATAGGAGGGTGACTGTCACAGTAGGATGTCACAATCTGGGTCATGAGTCATGACTGGTGTCTCCTAACGACTTGCCGTGGCCACCTCCAAGTCAGATATGGATCTCAACAACCTGGCGCCAACGGTTAAATTACCTCCTCCCGAGGCTCGGGACCACTACGGAATTGAAAATCATAAAGCCATGGACGAGCAGGTGAGAACGGTATTAGAGGAAAAGTGGCTAGTATGGCGGGAGAACCCATCAAAACCCGAACTTCGCGCTGTACTTGAGGCAGTGGTCAAAAACGATCCTGGACTAGATCAGGATTATCTCAAATATTTTGTCCCGGAGATGAAGAGCGAGATAATGGATGCTTGGAAAAGGATGTCGTTTGGTGATCTTCGCATACTCTGTACGTGCATTCGTGTCGCATCTTGGTTTTACCTTTACTTATCATCCATAGGCCGCATTCAAGATTCTCAGGGTGAGTTTCTCTGGCGACATGTCTTGGTCCATACTTACACGACGCTTACAGGTGGTCCAATGGATGTTGACAGCCCATCTGACGTCACTCCTCCTCCTGAGACTTGGGACCATTATTTAGACGATGAACACAAGAAAATGGATGAGCAAGTGAGAGCGCGACTGGAGCGAGACCGGGTGCTGTGGCGGGAGAATCCATCATGGGGAGATATTCATGCTGTGTTTTGCACAGTAGTTCAAAATGATCCCAAATTGGATCGAAAATATCTCCAATATGGAGTTGATGTCCCGGACAACGTGAGGGACAAGTTAGTGGATGCCTGGAAAGCCATGTCATTTCGCGATGTTCGCATACTCTGTACGTGCGTTCATTTCGATATTAACCTTCTCTCTATTCACCATTCATAGGCTCCATTCAGGTTCCACAAGAAAGTGAGTTTCTCATGCGACATATCCTGGTCTACCTTACACAACATACGTAGAAAATATCGTACCAGAGGTGCTCGCCGAGTTCGGGGAAGCAATGACGTACAGTTACGAGGGCACTTCTGCCGACGCGTTCATTCGTTATCTTACACTAAACAACCATGCGTTTCACAACCCTGGCAACTATTATGGCAAGTTCTGTTCCATCACCCAGAGCTCGGGTACAGGGAAGACTCGCTTATTGTTTGAGGTGCGTTCTCATCGTTGTGTCATTTGATGTTGTTGATATGTGCCATGTAGCTTGGTAAGAAGGGTATTTGCGTACTGTACATGAACATCCGACACAAGGCCGACCTGAGCGGGTATCCTCCTCGAGACTCCATACCTGCGGACATTCTCTCTTCAAACAGGTTTGACCACCAGGTAGAATATCGCGAACGATGTCGCGCCTTTTTTGCAACGATTTTCAAATGCCTTGTCGAATTTTGGAAGTCTAGGCCGAATTCGTCTGTGGCACTTTCTGATGTTACTAGCGGGGTGCGCACTCTCTTCTTTGAAAAAGTTCAGAAGGTTTTTCACAGTGTAAGTGCGGTATTCATCTACAACGTTTGTCGCACTCAAAAAGTGCAGGTGCGTGCAGAGATAAGGACGAGTGGGACCGGAGGAATCAAGGTCATGGAGAAGTACTACTTGGAGATGTTGAAAACCAGACCCTCCTTGCGAAACGATGGAAACGATCCCAAGGTTGTAATTGCTCTCGATGAGGCCCATGTATTGCACGAAGAGTCCGAAGGTCGAGACTTCCTTCCGGCGACCGTGTTACTTCAGACTATCAAGGAATATTCAGAACCTTTTCCAAAGAAGGCAGTTTGGGTGGTGTTCGCGTCGACCGTCTCAAAGGTTGCCTACTACGTGTCCCCTCAAGCTCTGTGTGAGTGACAACGTATAGCTTGTGACTCTCTCCCTCACCTTACCAATTCCAGTCCCATCGGCAAGAGTTTCCACCGACGGACAACAAATTTTCGCACCATTTACGCAGCTCGGATGGGATCAGCATGTCCCACCGCTTGGAGAAGTCGAGCTAGAAAAGGTAGCATGGGCTAGTCATCTCGTCCGATACGGCCGTCCATTGTGT